>CAUYRT010086580.1:0-19475 GCA_963574885.1 Lepilemur ruficaudatus | reverse complement strand
TCCTGGCAAGGAGCTCCGGCTGGTTCTGCACATCCCGCCAGGACAGAGCCCACTGGCCACACTGAGCAGGGCGTCAGGGCTGCGTTTTCCTTCCGGCCATTTTCTGGGGTAACACGGGTGCAGCCTGAGACACAGCGATGACGTGTGTAACCGGACAGCATGGGGCCGTGTCTGGGCCCTGCAAGTGTCTAGTGGGGAGCAGCTGGAGGGCTCCAGAACTGCCGGGAAGGAGCCTGGAGGGCTGCTCTGCTCCTCTGGGACGCCCAGGCGTGACTTCCACACACCACACACGGGAGCCCTGGCTCCCCATGGCCCAGCAAAGGCAGGATGCAAAGGTGAGGGGTGAGATATATGTTAAGGGAAAAGAAACCCAAACTGTGTGAAATAATTGACAGAGGTTTGTTCTCAGCTAATATGTGCAACCACGGCCTGGTGAGCTACACCCAAGAAGCATTGAGTAAATGGCCTTGAGGAGGTCAGGTTGCAGTTTGGTTTTGTACATTGTAGAGAGGCAACAATTGCAGGTCAAATCATAAGTCAGGACATGATAGATGTACATTGGTTTGGTCCAAGAAGTCAGGGCACTCTGAGGCCGGGTTTACATGTTATAGGTGGGTTTAAAGACTCTTGGACTTGTAATTAGTTAAAGACATGAAGCTTTATCTAGAGGCTTGGAATGTTTTAAGGTAAGGAGCTGTTAATCAGAGACAAGTTGTGTAAATTGAGGGCCTGCCCATTTGTCTTGCATACCCTTAGGCCTGTCAATGGATTACAGAGGATGTCTCCAAGAAGGGAGGGGCATGATGAGGCATGTCTGACCTCCTTCCTCCTGGCAGGCCATTTAGTTTTAGGATATTCCTTTGGCCACGAGGGGGTCCATTCAGTCAGCTGGTGGGGGGTGGGTGTGTGGTGAGCCTTAAAATTTTATTTTGGTTCACACTGTTGACAGTAGGTTTAAACATTCTTTGCTTTGTAACTGGTTTGAGAAATAAAGATTTGTCTAAAGGATTGGAATGTTTTCAGGGAAGATAAGGAAGGTTGTTAATCAGAGACAAGCCACAATATACCCACTTTCCTTGTTGTTCTGATTTGTTGAGCAAATTGCTTGTCTGCAGGTGATCTAATCTTTGCTCTGCAAGGCCTTGGGTCCTGCTAATAATTTAGTATCCTGATGTCTGAAGTGTGTCCAACATCCCTTCTCTTCATGTCCAGAAACTCAGTTTTAGGGTTTCTCTGGGTCCTCTTGGCCAAGAGAACTGAGTTCAGGGGGCAGGATGTGGGGCTGGGACTCAGGACTTGGTTTCAGTTCACATATACTCCATGTTCTCTGTGACAGGCACACCTCTGTCGCCAGAGGAAACACCTAGACCCAGTTCTCCCTGCAGCTGAGCTCTGTGACCTCCAAGGTCACATCCTTGTGTCGCTATGTGAGACACAGTGAGGGGACTGCAGGGGAGCCCCCAATCCTCCCTACAGGGTGTGCGGGACCGCCAGGGGCTCTCCGGCCCCATGACAACAGTGTCCAGGTTCTAGCCTCAGGGCAGGTGGGGAGCGGATGGAGAAGGTGTCCTGTCACCATCACCGGCAGGTCCCCCACTCATCCATTCTAAAGCACATGGGTATGTCACATACATACAGGTACATGTGATGTATGTGTTGATTCTACATACATATTAAAATAACATAATCACATCTGTAAACTACATGTCTTAAAGTACATAATCTTACCTGTGTGCATCCCCGTCTCTTGTGGTCATGGAGGACTGAGGCCTGCACTCACTCAAGACCTTGCAAGTTCCTATCTTTGAACTGGGAGCTCTCTTCTGTCTCCCTCGCTCCGTCTCCCTCTCTCCCAGACACAGTCGCACGCAGAGGTCTCTAACTGCACTTTCTTGATGTGTTATTTTGCAGCTTGTTCAGTTTAGTTGGATGTTGCTATTGTTGTGAGATTAGGAACACAGTGTTGCCGAGCTGGGCACTTCTCCCCACTGAGCAGAAGCTTTATTGAAATCATCCAGAAAGTGAAAACAGACCAAGAATCAATCAGGAGCTTGGTAGACAAACAAATCATGGCAAATTCATTCATTGGTATGCCACCCCTCATAGCGATCAACAGATGGTTGGTACACGGAACAGTATAGTTACATTCACAATTAAATTAAATGATGACAAAAATAAGACAGACAAAACAGGAAACACTGTATTTTATGCTTTTATGAATTCTATAAAATGGAAATGAATACACATCACCACGAAGAGGATCCGTTGTTGACTGTGGACATGGTGGCAGAAGGGAATGTGTAGAAAGGAGGAATTACAGGAGAACAAGAGGAATGTTGTGGGTCATTGGCTTATTTTCCAGCTTGATAACGGTGATGGTTGTGTCAGTATTTGTCAAATCGGACACTTTATGTGAACATTGCAGTATGTGAATTCCACCTCATTAGAACTATCACAGATAAATGTATCATTTGATAGGCAGGAATTAGAGAGAGATGGATAAACAGAGACAAGCCAGGAGTCTTGAATGTGCACCTGCGTGAACCTAGTTCTCCTCATGTTTTTGGGAATCACTGGAATGCACCAAAATGACATCATGATTTCTTTACAGGAAGGAGTTTTCTGAAACCACCCTAGACATATCCTGGTCTGTCCTGAAGTCAGTTCAGGGAGCAGCTGGGTCCAGTGATGGGACACAGGCCCAGACACCAGGGCGCACTCTGACCAGATGTGAGCTCCCAGACACAGCACATGGCCTCTCCGTGCTCCGGGATTACTTTGACATCTGTAAATGGAGTACACGCCGACATCTACACCACATGCTTTGTGCCCATAAGCAAACGTTAAATAGATTGATCTGTGCTAAGTGATTATCACAGCACAAGCACATAGTAATAAAATTAAGCCACATTTTCCCAAATGGTCTCATTGTCCCCAACCACCCCAAGACACTCACTTCTGATCTGGGCCCTGTCCTCTCTTCAGGGGTCCTCAACCGAGAGCTTGCTATATAGCAGAGGACATGCAAATGGGGCCCTTCCTCTGCTGATGAAAAGTAGCCCAGCCCTCACCCTGCAGCTCTGGGAGAGGAGCCCTAACCCCAGCATTCCCAGGTGTCCCCATTCAGTGATCAGGACTGAACACAGAGACTCACCATGGAGTCTGGGCTGAGCTGGGTTTTCCTTGTTGTTCTGTTAAAAGGTAATTCATGGACAACTGGAGATATTGAATGTGCCAGTGGATGTGAGTGAGAGAAACAACACGTGTGTGTGGCAGTTTCTGACCAGGATGTGTCTGTTTTGCAGGTGTCCAGTGTGAGGTGCAGCTGGTGGAGTCTGGGGGAGGCTTGGTCCAGCCTGGGGGGTCCCTGAGACTCTCCTGTGCAGCCTCTGGATTCACCTTTAGTGACTACTACATGAAGTGCGTCCACCAGGCTCCAGTGAAGGGGCTGGAGTGGGTTGGGGTTATTAGAAACAAGGCTAATGGTGGGACAGCAGAATATTCTGCATCTGTGAAAGGCAGATACACCATCTCACGAGATGATTCCAGAAGCACTGCCTCCTTGCTAATGAACAGTCTGCGAGCTGAAGACACGGCCGTGTACTACTGTGTGAGAGACTACTGTGCGAGTGAGGTCATGGTAGTGGGAGCCCAGACACAAACCTCCTGCGTGGCCACCAGGGGCACTCGGGGCACAAACTGCAGAGTCAGCCCAGGGCAGGTGCGTGTGGAGAATAAGGGCAGGTTTCCTCTCAGGGTCTGAGTGTTTCACTGCATCTGACAGTTTCCCCGGGATGCTCTCTATATTTATGATTCTTTTCCTACTGACAAATCTATGAATAGGAATAGTTTATTGAAATACGAAAAAACATTCTTATGTGCACAAAGCAGATATTACTTACGGAGGCAGAAAAATGCACAGGAGTTTGGGCGAGGATGTGGAAACTGTCAGCCCAGGATGCAATGTGACATCCAGTGACAGAGAAAGGGGGAGTTTAGTGGAACTTCCTAAGTACACTGCAGTCCAAGCAAAGTCCAGCAAAGCCATTGGTGCCTCTCTGAGCCAAAGTTTCTCTTAATGGGACCACCGCATCTCCCAGTAGTGACCGTTATCTAGGACCCTGCCAAGGTGTGTCATTGTTGGGAATTAGCCCACAGGATGTGTATCTTAGCACAAACCAGGTGATGGATGAGAGAGAGTGGCAGGCAGGTGCCTGGTCCCTGGAGCCACCTGTAGTTGGAGGGCCAGGTGTGCATTCTCAGGGCTCACAGTGTTTATGGATTTTTATATAGGAAACTAATCCTTTTCATGTGCCTGTAAGATGACATACAACAGCAGGTGTGTGTTTTGCCAGCAGTTATAGTTGCCACATTTACCCTAAAGGAATGTTCCTTACTTCTGTCCTGGCTCAGTGCTTCCATTCGCATGAGGAACTGTTAACTGTACTGTGAGACCACTTATTTCTCACAGGCATTGTTTTCTGTCCACATGCAGAGATCTTCATTAGAGCAAGTTCAGTCATCTCTACACACAACCCCCACCCCGCACCAAAGAGTGGAGATCTCCCTGACTGCTGAGTCTGAGGGAGGAGCTACTCTTGCTCGCCATGGAGCCTGCAGACACCCTGAGCACAGATCTGTAGAGTCTGGGGCTTCCCTGTTGGGGGGATCTCAGGCTGCCCCACTCCAGTGCAAGTGACTCAGGTCTAATTGTGGGGTTCAGAATTGGGACACCTCAATTCTTTTCTGAGAATCACCCTCATCAAAGATAGAGGTAATAATTATAATTATTATAATAATCATATATTATAATTATATAATTATATTCTTCTTCCCATAATGTTAATTATAATTATATTCTTCTTTGCATAATATGTTTTTCTTTTTTTATTTGGTTGCACATTTGTAGAGAGTAAATTGTTACCGTAAATTGGCCTGAACCTAGCCTCAGAACATACTGAAATGGTCTAGGAAACTCACAAATTGAATAAAAGTGGATTCTTCGTTCTTCACAAAATGTGTGTGTTTGGGAATTCTGATGTGTTCAGAACCCTGTGAACACCAACATCTGCATTTCGCAGCCCACTTCATAGGTAGTGAGACAAGCAACATCATCACAATCTGAGACAATGTTGACAATGTCAGAGCCATCATCTTTCATTTCATTTGTATGCTAGTAGTATCTACCAGTTTTAATGTCTTCTTTTTATTTTTGGTGCTATTTATTTGAATATTCTCTTCTTTTCTCCTAGTTAGTCTAACAGTTTGTTGACTGTTATATTATCAAGAAAAAAAAACACCTCTGAGTTTCATTGACTTTCTATTGATTTAAAATCTCTATTTCATTAATTTTACTCCAGTTTACCCACAGGACTCATGAATACATTGATGAGAAGTAGATTTTGTTCTTGTTTTTAAATGCCAAAATCTTCTCAGACTCAGCTAAATGTGTCAGGAAGACTCCGGAGGGGTCTATGGACTGGACGTGGATCCCAGCACATGAGAAAAGCGAGGATCTCCAACTGTGGGGACAGGAGGATGGGCCAGGTGGTGTGTGGTGAGGAGGGCTGCTGTAAGTTCCAGGGTTTGTGCTCCCAGGAACACCCCTCTTGTCCTTTCTCATTCTGATATTCAATCATTTCTATCAAGGCGGGAAATCGCTTAAATGTATCTTTGATGTATGGATGGAAGCTCAGGAAGGAGACTTGTCAAATCTTGATTCTGTACCTGCTATCTTGAGGAGTGTGTTGGTACCTCCTCCCTGTCCTGAGTCTACAACCCAGTTACTGCCCTATTCCACTGCCCCCACACCGCCACTGCATGACCACTGCCGCACACTCTTCGTCACACCACCATCTGCTTTGGCTCCTGGAAAACACCCCTGCCGTGATTTAACTCCTTCCCCTGGTCTACATTTTTGTTCATCCACGTGCTCTCAGTGTAACTTCCCATCTGTGTGGCAGCCATATGGGGGTTTTGGACACCTCTTTCTTTTCCTTTTTCGCCTGGTAGCCCATGGTCATCTTACCTGGACCTCTGCACAGGAAAGGGTTAACTCAGCAGGCCTGGGTTGTCCAAACCTGGCACATTCAAGGAAAACATAAATCCATTTTTAGAACTGACCCATGATTGTCTCCTGGGAGATGACCTCTGATCCTTTGGCATCTTCTTTCTTATAACAGTGCTTTACAAACCACTTTATCAAGTTGTGATTTACGTGCAAAAACCTCTACTGTGTTTAACTTATATAACACATTGAATTTGGGTGTAACCATCACCATCATCAAGGCCTAAATATACCCATCACCTCCCAAGTTTTTCCTCCCCTACCCATTATTATTAATTAGTTTGTTTATATATTTGTTCTGTGTGGGGTGAACAGACTGCACTAGCTGATCACATAGTGTTTATGGTGAATGCTGGTTTTTGCCCTGGCAGCTGGTGTCTGAGTAGTGGAAGTCAGTTATGCAGGTGCTGCGACCTCTGAGATTGACCTGAGTGAGCCGCACTGGGCACCACGGCTCAGATGAGCTTCCCTTGCACAAGTCATCATACGTCACTGCTGGGAGAATTGAAGGTGGACAAGAGACTAAACTGGGAGAGCACACCTGGGAGCTTATGCCTGGTTTCTCAGGGAGATCCCTCACGTGCCTTTGCTGAATTTATGTCATATCAGTTTTCGGTAATAAACTGTAACCAGGAGTATAATGCCTTATTCTGAGGCCTGTATTTCTGTTACTCATAGAGGCTGAGAATGGCCTTGGAACACTCAACAAAATCAGAAGTGAGATTTGCTCGAAGAACCCTCCCATATTGACATGTGGCTAAAGCATTGTTTAGAAAAACAAAAGATGATAAGGTGGGGGATGATGAATCTTTGATGCCTGGATGGTTAATTACAGAATAGCCTGGTATGAGGGAGAATGCACACTTCAGAAAGTTGCTGGAGGTACAAGATACCAATGGCGTTTAGAAATGGTAGCTCCACACTCTGGGAGTTAATTTCATGAATACTAATACAATGTAAAAACAATCAGGATCAGGCTAAATATATAATCTGTATACATAATAACTGAAATGAAATTAAAAGAGTGATGCTGTCAATCCTGGCCCTGTGCACACTGAGCTGTGGCTACAAGACTCAGGTCCGCTATCGAGGTGAACAGTTGTCCTGGAACAACAATGCTATGACCCACAGTGTCAAAGAAGGTGGTCCAGGGGTGGGGCTGGGGGTGGAGGGGAGGAACCATTAAACTACTAAGTCCAGGGAGCAGCACAGAAGAGTTGTATCATTGTGTGACTTGACTGATATTATCAGTTTTGTTCATGAGCAACATTTAGCAATGGACTTTAAGAGTAACTAACTTGGCAGCATCTCCTTGGCTTCTGTGCTGAATAATCAAGTAGGTTGGTCTGGAGGCTGCTGGAAACAAAGCTTACAACAGAACAATCTCAGGTGGCTGAAGCTGTCCCAACACATAGCAGGTTGTTCCTGAAGGGATATCTACCCTGGTTTAGGAGAAAACTGCTTGTTTAAATTTTGTATATCCTGAAAAGGGAGATTGCATTCTTTGAAATTTAAAGTGGAGTCTCCAGATGGAGACACTGCTTCTACATACCAAGTCCTGCTGGATTCACTTTGTGAGGAGGAGGATGTTCATCACATAGTATGCACCTTATTCAGGCCACGGCATGTGCTTTGATAAAATGAAGCCCTTTTGCTTCTGCAATCCAGGAACCCTTACTGTGCAAAATCAGGCAAATGTCTGAGAAGCTGTATAGCTCTGTGGCCTCAGATTTCCCTTTGGGTCTTAGAGACACCGAGGACATGAGAGTGATTCCAAAGAGAATGTAACAGACACAGGGCTGAAACCAGGGACTCATCCCAGCAAGGTGGATGTCTTTAAGCAGATAGTAAGGAATGAGATGACTAAACAAGATGATGATGTGGTTGACATTAATGTCATAAAACAGCAGCACTAGATTTTGGATGGATCAATGGTGATCCTTTAGGTCCAATGCTATTCAGCGACCTAAATAGATTTTCATTCCCTGTGTATCCTCATTTGGAAAAATGTAAAAATACAGAAGACAAAATAACTTTTAGAAACTTGCCTTCAATGTTGTGGGTAAAGAGCTGACCAATTAATCAAAGTGAGGATCTTTGAAGGGCTGGGGCTATTGTCCTCAACCCCAGTAGGGTGCCCAGGTCATTTGTTCATTGAGGGACAAAATGCCAGATGAAGAAGAGTCAATTCTGATAGTTCTTGTTATCAGATATTTAAGCACGAAATCTTCTTTTTTTTTTTTCCCACACAAGTGACTCCACTTAGATTCTGACAAGTTTCACTGGGTCACAGTGAGGGAGGGAGAGGGAGCCGTCTCCTAAGTCTGGTGAGCACATGCACCAGGGAGTGTGGGTGAGTGGTGTGGATTATCGAAAACATCTTCTGCCCCTCCGTGAAAGCTCAGATAACCCCATTTTCCCTTCCCTCAGGATTCTGGCTTGTGAACCCTGGGGACTTTCACCTGAAGGACAGCCCTGAGAGCTGAGTCCTACAACAAGTCTCTTAGATCCAATCAGAGGTAACTTGTAGATGATGAAAACAAGTTGGGTGTATCCCTCATCCCTGCCCATCTTCTGCTGACATCTAAGTATCTCACAGAAACACAACTGACATCACTCTTTGTCTTCAGCTGTCAAAAAGCCTACTAAATCTGTACCTATCCCATGAATTCACAGTATTATAGCATAAGGGAGCAGAAAACAGAATTGTGTCTTGGAGGTTTTTACCACTCAAGAGGTGTATTGGGTGGTGAAGGACACTCTTGTGTGGGAATCACTACTGCAAGGGTGAGAGCTGAAGGAAAGAACCCTGCACACATGGGAGCTGATGAGGTAGATAAAAGGGTATCCCCCTCAAGTTGTCCCTGGTTGGGCAATTTTAAAATGACTCATGTATATCAAAAGATTATCTGGACTCCAGTACACACAAGGATCTTATTCCTGGGGAACTGAAGGAAGGAAAACGGAGCGATCTATCCATTGGAAGAGTTCACTAGATTCGATGGAGGAAAGATGACAATTTCTTCCAAAGGCTTCAACATTCTCAGCTAAATGTGAATCACATTAATAGCATGAGAATTATGAGAGAAAAGTATATAGGACCTCAGAGAGGGAAAAGTCACCCAAGTGAAGGAAGCAAATCTACACAAATTGTCATGTGACAGACACCAGAGTGGAACACGTGGGGCTGCTTCATTCCTCAGTGTACCTGGCTGAGACACTTAGGCAGTCCTCAACAGCCAGGTGCAGTGGTGATAAACTCCTTTAGTTTACACTAGTTTAGGAATGCAATTATATACCCTTCATGGCTAAAATAAAAAAAAATCAGGTAAGGATAATTGGCTATTAGTTTTTATTTGTTTGTTTTTGTTTCTGTGATTTTTTTCAGGAATTTCAATATATCTTCTTGTTTCTTTCCAAAGTGATGAGGTTCTGTGAGCAAAATCTACTGATATATTATTGGTGGGTCTCTTATTTGTGACAAGTCAGTTATCTTCTGCTACTTTAAAAAACTCTCTTTAATGTTTACCAATTTTGTTTTAATGTGTCTCAGTATTATTTTTTTCCAGCAGGTTTATTTTATTCATAATCTGTGGAGCCTATTGGCATCTATATAATTATTTCTTTCACCAGATTTAGGCATTTTTGGTTACTATGTATTTTTTCAATAGATTTAGTGGGTCCAAGTGTTTTTTGCAACATATATCAATTGTAAAATGCTGATGTCAGGGGTTTTGTGTTTCCCACCACTAGAATAGTGTACATAGTGCCCCATAGGTAATTCTTTTAATCTCTTATCCCTGCCCACCTCTCAGCTTCTTTATAAACAAAATAGCATGATATTTAGAGTTACAAAGGTCAACACATTGAACATGGGACACAATACAGTGTTTACATTTTTTCAGTTTAAGAAACATGGTGAAATCACCATGTCATTGTTTTCTACTTCTCATTTTCTTTATATAAAATCTCAGAAAAGGTATATTAAATGTTACTGATACTAAAAAATATAAACACTGGGGAGAGGATGTCCTATTAATAAATGATGCTGGAAAAATTGGATATCCACAGGTAGAAGAATGAAACTGGATTATTCCCTCTCACAAAAAAGAGAAAAAAAAAGGACCTTCAATGTGGATTAAAGGCTTAATATAAGACCTGAAAACATGAGAATGCCAGCCATAAAAAAAGAATGACATAATGTATTTTGCAACAACTTGGATGAAACTGGAGACCATTATCCTAAGTAAAGTACCTCAGAATGGAAAAACAAATACCACATGTTCCCACTTATATGTGGTAGCTAAGTGATGGGTATATATGGTCATAAAGTGGGGTAATGGACACTGGAAGACACCATTTACTTAAATGACCTTTCTGACTCTCTTTCTCACTTTTTTCTCTCTCTCTTACTCATTGTTCTTAAACTTCAGAAATGCACATTTTGGCTCACTTCATTTGTCAGATAAATAAATCTCTTAACATTTCTTTATCCTTCTATGTTCATTTTCATTTTCTTTTTGCAACTTTGAAAATAGTTCCAATGGTTTCTTTTTGAGTTTACTATTTCTTTCTTTCACTGATCTAGTCTGCTATGAAAACCTCTATAGGATTTTTAAGTTGAGGTGCTGTATTCCTCAGTGCCTGGATTTCTGATTGGTCTTATTTTTTAAATTTTCTTTGTTTATTTAAATTTTTACATTGTTCATGTATCTACTCCTAGTTCCTTGAATTTTTTTTTTTTTGATATTACAGTTACCTTCAATTCACTGCCAGGTAATTGATACATCTTCTTTTCACTGGTGCTGGTTCTGGAGCTTTATTCTGTTCCTTCGTTTGGACCAAGTTTTCCTTGAAGATCAAGCCTTTGTTCCCGTGATGGAGAGGAGTCGTGTTTCTGAGCATAACTTCGGTGGTGACATCTCTTCCACTCCCGTTTCCTGTGAGGTTCCCCAGTGGGCTAGAGCACTGATTTCTGCCTCTTGTCCCCTGAAGGGTAATTCTACAGATCTGTAGGAGACAGGGGAGGTGGGTCTGAATGCATTTCAGAAACGTGTTCTCCCTCCCTCTTAGAACCATCAGTGAGTGTGCCACCTTATCATGTCTCCTAAATCCTGGAGGAAAAGACCTAGAGGGAATAGAACGGGAATTTCCCAACCATGGGACCCCTGGAAAATTTAAACTCTAATCCCTGTATCAAATTCATCTTTTAACAACCCAGTGCCTATGTCTAGTATAGTCTTGTCCTAGCCTACCTGCCATCTGGTGGACTGTGCCTAAGTGAGCTAATGCTCTGGTCCTGTTTCTCCCCACAAGTACTGGTCTCTTTCCAGATTTCAGGCTTGTTCTTGGTCATATAACTTCCATTATCTGAAATATTAAATATTAAATAAAATTTGCTCATCTACTGCTCTGCAGTCATGCTTTAGAGACGGCGATGATGTTGCTATTGTTGTCGATGTAAGAAGAAGAGCTGTTTTCTCAGGTCCCTCCTCCTCCCAGGTGAAGAGAAGCTTTATCATTAATAGCAAGGAACTGGAAACAATCCCAACATTAACTAGTAGCTTAATAAACAAGTATTTTTTGTAAATGATCCATTAGAACACTACCTATCATTAACAATGACAGTTTCATGCACACTGCACCCACAGTCTATGTACTGTGAGTTAAATAAGCAAAAAAGCACCTGCTACGTGATTCCACTATTATAAATTCTACAAAGTGCAAACTTACCTAAAGTATCATGAGCTATATTAGCAGCTGCCTGGGTAAAGGGAGGGAGCGGGAAGGGGAAAGAAGGAAGAATTTTAGAATGACAAGTGTAAACATTGAGGGAAATCGATTTCCTCAATATCACAGACAGGGTGACAGTGCTGTCAGCATGTTTCACTTGCACACTTTAACTGTTAGGGCCACTGTATGTCAACTATGCCTCATTAAAGTCAATATGAACAATTAATAGATGATTTGGTAGTGAAGGAGTGGAAGACAAACAGACAATAATAAGTGAAACATTAGGTACTTGAAAATGCATCTGCATTCAGCCTGTGCGCTAGGTTTTGTATATATTTCTAAGAATAAAAAAACCCAGAGAGGCAAGAAATTTGTTTTTTTTTCTTATTATAGAATCAGGGTTCTAGAAACCACCCTAAACACGTCCAGCTTTGCTTTGCAGTGGGTTCCAAGGATGGGGTCATGGGCCAGACACGGAGACTAATTGTCTATGGATATGTGTTCCCAGACACATCACACAACCTCTATGTGCATCTAGGGTTATGTTTACATCTGTAAAATAGAAGAAACATTGACATCTACAGCACACAGGTGCTTGTAAATTAGATAAGTAAACCTGAGTTAATTATTTATCACAGTACAGTCACTCACCTCTTCTCTGTGCCCTGCCCTCTCCTGAGGTGTCCCACCCAGAGCTTGCTACATAGCAGGGAACATGCAAATAGGGCCCTTCCTCTGCTGATGAAAACCAGCCCGGCCCTCACCCTGCAGCTCTGGGAGAGGAGCCCCAGCCCCGGCATTCCCAGGTGTCCCCATTCGGTGATCAGGACTGAACACAGAGCCTCACCATGGAGTCTGGGCTCAGCTGGGTTTTCCTTGTTGCTCTGTTAAAAGGTAATTCATGGAGAACGAGAGACATTGGGTGTGTGAGTGGGTGTGAGTGAGACAAACAGTGGGTATGTGTGGCAGTTCATGATCAGTATGTGTCTGTGTTTGCAGGTGTCCAGTGTGAGGTGCAGCTGGTGGAGTCTGGGGGAGGCTTGGTCCAGCCTGGGGGGTCCCTGAAACTCTCCTGTGAAGCCTCCGGATTCACCTTCAGCAGCTATGCCATGAGCTGGATCTGTCAGGCTCCAGGGAAGGGGCTGGAGTGGCTCTCATACATTAGTAGTGGTGGTGGTAGCACATACTATGCGGACGCCGTAAAGGGCCGGTTCACCATCTCCAGAGACAACGGCAAGAACACGCTGTATCTGCAAATGAACAGTCTGAGAACCGAGGACACGGCCGTGTACTACTGTGCGAGAGACATAGTGAGGGGACATCAGTGTGAGCCCAGACACAAACCTCCTGTGGGGGCTCACAGGGCACAAGGAGCAGAGTCATCCCAGGACAGGTGCAGGTGGAGGGTAGGCGCTGGTTGTGGCTTCAGGGCAGGGTTGTGGCTTCCTCTCCAGAAAACAGATTCCTCTGGGGATTCTTTGTATTCTGTGCTGACCTCTGAAGTCTCTGAACTGGAAACGTTCTTACTGAATAAGTAAAACGCTCTCACCTGGACACAAGGCAGAGATTCATCTACAATTATTCATGTTCATGAATGTCAATTATCAATATTTGTGTATAATTCAGCCACATTTATGAAAAATGTTTGTAGCACTTAAAAATACAGAACTTAAAGTGCTTGCAAACCAACATGCAGGATAAAGTGCCTGGGGGACATCAGGGGACAGAAGGTGTCAGCCTTCCACAGAAAGATAAGAGAAACACAATGGTTTTTAGGGTCCTGACACCAAGCTCACAGCATCAATTGTAGGTGCCATCTCACAAAGACATAAAGATCTGCACTAAAATTTGGAATGGATGTCGAATCTGAAGATGGCATGTATGCTTGGGCACCCCTGCACTTACATACTAAGAGAGCATGAGTGAACGGAGTCCCTCCGTTACTGAGTTGTCTGCAGAGCAGAGCAGGCCTCTCAAGAAAGCCCACAACGGCTTCATTCAGCGGGAAGGGAGACTGACCAGGGTTTGAATAATTGTTCTGTGGTGGGGATGGGTAGGGGCTCCCACTCCCTGGAAGGGCCTTGTGAGGTTTGGCCTCCCACTGGCACCACATGGGGGACACCTGTGATTCTTTACTAGAATTCCCATGATTGGAGCAAGAATTGAAGATGAAGGGATGGGCCTTCATTTGTCCAAGGACAGACATCAACTAAGAGACTCTGACTTCTCACTCCACTCAACAACTATAAAAAAGAGAGTAAAAATCAGGCAAAAAGGTCATTATGAGTACAGAACAAACAGGTCTGCAGAAAACTATGGGACATTTTATTTGTATGAGACAATATTGATACTAATGAGAGTTAGTACGAGCAGGAGTTAGACAGGAGTCTTGGTCACGGGTCATGAGTGGAAACTTTTCATTGTCCAAGATCATCAGCTTATCCTGAAGGTCGTGGATCAGCTGTGGGCTTCAAAATACCAGAAGCTTTGCAGGTTGTATGAGGATGCTGTTTTGACATCTCCTGTTGCAGTAGCCTTCCAAGTGTCTAGAAATCTGAGTTGATACTTTAGTTGTGAAATATGAACCCAAGAATTGCCTCCCTGGAATTCCACTACTGTATTTTCTTGAAAGTCCTTAATAATATTTGTTCCAACGTGGCTCAAGAGCAGTGTTTTCCTGATGTCTCTTCCAATGCAATGTTGAACACCAGGAGACACTGTTAGAAAGTGTAGTAAAAATGCAGTCTGAATCTGTAGGTGATAGGAGTGGCCTTAACATGTGAATTACTTTTAAAAGTTTTAACTCTTGCATGTCACAGGACAATGCTAGTATTTGTGGTAAAATCTAAATGTTGGATCTGTCCAGCTACCGTGCCATAGGGTAATAACTGACGTGTCCTTGAGTGAATGGACCATTATGATGTAAGTGTTAAAGAGAACCATTGCCAAGGGGGTTCAAGGATTTCTCAAAGTTTTGACATTTTAAATTTAATAATGACAGTTTGTCAACATTTTTAGAAGGTTTATAATCAATTGATGGCATGTTAGATGAGGAATGGCAATGCCTCACAGGTTTGGATGAGATTATACACTAGGTTAAGGCTGCTTGCTCTGTGTGATATCTGCTACATTTGTTTAGCTCACTTGCTATTATTTATTTCATGATTTCCAAAGTTATGTTAGTCAGGTCTCTAGGATTTGGAAGCTTATCTAAGAGTTCCTTAGATTGTTGTTGATTTTGATAGGGTCTCTGGAAGTTGTGAAAAACCCCTTTGTCTGGGTATCCCAAGTTCATGCACTACTCAAAAAACATAGCTTTGATCTGGGTTTTTGGCTAATTGACAAGCTCTAAGAAGTGCAACAGCTTCTGCCATGTGGACTGACTTTACATCAGGTTGAGCACTATATTCTAAGAAATGTTTACATTAGTAACATGAATTAGTGGTTATCAACGTTCATTTTTATTATTGAAATGTGATTCATCAACACATAATATGAGGTCAAGGGTCTCAATGGGAGTCTCATCTAGGTATATACAAAAACTTTGCTTGATGGAGGTAAAATAACTCTGTGTCCACACTTAGCTTTCAGCCACCTCTGTTAACACACTATGAACCACACGCTAATTTTCACCTCACCAGGGGCTCATTTTTACTTGAAAACCTGTTATTTTTATCTTAATGCCTCTAGATTATCATATGTGGCTATTTTAGCAAAAATTAAAGTCAGACAAAATTAGCTGACTAAACGATGAAGGAAATCATAACCTAATAAAACAAGAAGCCTGGATGTGAGTGGCTCCAGGATTGCCTAATTCAAAAGTTCAGGCACCCAAGGAGTTTCTTTTTTTATTTCAGAATATTATAGGGGTACAAAAATTTTGGTTACATATAATGTCGTTGCCTCACCCAAGCCAGGGCTACAAACCTGTCCTTCCCCCCCACAGTGCGCTCCGCATCCATTAGTTGTGAGTTTACTGCCCCCCCTCGAATGGCACCCAGTGAGTGTTACTACCATGTGAGCACCTTAGTGCTGATCCAACTGGTACTAAGTTAGTACCAGTTTGATGGAGAGTACATGTGGTGCTTGTTTTTCCATTCTTGTGATACCTCACTTTGAAGGATGGGCTCCAGCTCTATTCAGGATAATACGAGAGGTACTAGGTCACCTTTGATTTTTGTGGCTGAGTAGAACTCCACGGTGTCCATAGACCACATTTTATTAATCCTCTCATGTATTGATGGGCACTAGGGTTGTTTCCACATCTTTGCAATTGTGAATTTTGCTGCCATAAACATTCGAGCACAGATGTCTTTTTGATGAAAAGTGGGGCTTTTTTTGTCCTTTTGGGTAAATATCCTCTAGTGGGATTGCTGGATCAATTGGGAGGTCTGCTTTTGCTGTGTTTGAGGAATCATCTCCACCCTGTTTTCCATGAAGGATGCACTAATTTGCAGCCCCACCAACAGTGTGTAAGTGCTCCTGTCTGTCTACATCCTCACCAGCATCTATTGCTTTTGGACTTTTTAATAAATGACATTGTAACTGGGATAAGGTGATACCTCATTGTTGCTTTAATTTGCATTTACCTGATGATTAGTGATATTCAGCATCTTTTATACATTTATTGGCCATTTGTCTTTCTTTTTTTGTAAAGCTTCTGTTTATGTCTTTTTCTCACTTTTTAATAGTGTTGTTTGTTTTATCTTGCTTATTTGCTTGAGTTCTTTGAAAATTCTGGATATTAGCCCTTTATGGGATATGTAGATTATGAATATTTTCTCCTATTCTGTAGGTTGTCTATTTCTTCTGTTGAATGTAACCTTAGATGTACAGAAGCTTTTTAGATTAATCAAATCCAATTTATTGATGTTTGTTGTCATGATTGGCATTGGGGTCTTATTCATAAATTCTTTGCCTAGGCCAATATCTAGAAGAGCTTTTTTATACATTTCCATTTAGGATTCTTATGCTTTCATGACATTTATTTAAGTTTTTTATCCATCTTGAAGAGATTTTTGTGAGAGTTGAGAGTCCTGGTTCATTCTTCTGCATGTGGTAGCCTGTGCTCTGCAGACTCACAGCTGCAGTGACAATCCGGCTGGGCTCTGAGCCTGTGGCTCTGTCCTCTGTCATCACGTGCTGATTATTTCTCTTCATCCAGGAAGACACAGCTTCTGCTGGTGCAAAATCATCCAAAGCCTGGTTGGATTTCCATGCAACCTGCCAGACAAGCATTTCCCCTGCATCTTTCCTTGATAACTACAGCTCCCTTCCTGGCTTCTTCTGGGACCTCTGATTGGGACCATGAGTAACTTCAATAATCCATTCAGCAAATGTTTGTCTATCTGCAACCCAGAGCCTGTTTCCAGATGATTATATCTGAACAGGCTAAGGATTTTAAAAAATATGTGGTTCCACTTTGCTGTACATGTTTCTCTTTATCTCTCTCCTCTGTCTTTATGATTAGAAGGAAGAAAAAGGAAATGAGCCACGTCTTTAACAACTTCCTTCGAAATCTCAGAAACCATCAGTTTGCCAAAGAAATTCTACCTTCCATCCAACACAACACAATTCAGACAAGTCCTCTGCCACTTTATAACAAGGATCACATTTTTGAATCAGATTCCAATACATGCCAAGGGCAGAACAAGAACAGGTGCACTTTGTGCACAGCTGGTATTCAGAGATGAAGACACCCACAGGTACTTCCTAGCTGCTTGGGTAAAAGATAACAACCATGATGACAACACCCAGAACATTGGCTTCCTACCATAACTTTTCTAAGTTGTTCCTGAGATTCTTGATTTACAGTTTTCAGAATGAAGCTCACAGGGATTCAGCCACAAAATCAGGTCCCACAGTGAGGTGGGGGGTGCTGTGCTCTGTTCCACACCACTCCTTCTACTGTCTCATAAACAATCCTGGGGTTCAGGGCCACAGCGACTCCAGAGAATGACTCTCAGGAATTTGTTAAAGGGAACCTCTCTCTTGGGCTTGGCAGTTTCTCTCTGTGCACGATGAGTTTGCCTCTTCTGCAAACGATATGCTGTGCAGCTCTTCAGCCAGGAAGCATCAAAATTATCTCACTGAAGTAGTGGAACCCACTTTCTCTGATCTAAAACCCATGTCTGTGAGACACAGAGCAGGAGATGGGCACTCTATGATAAGTGGCTCTGCACACAAAGACCAGGTGACTAGCCCACCCTGTCAGTGAGCAGAGGAACATATGATATTCATTTCTGTTTATAGCTCTGCGGAGTGTTTGTGATTCTCAAAGTTCTCCCTCAAGGAGACAGTCCTGAGTCCCAGGGTGTTCTTTCAAACATTCAAGTGTGCACAGGTGGGAAGCAGAATTAGGACTACTGGCTTTGTCAACAATGGTAGGAATGATTACCATCTAACCATAAATATCTCCCCTTTCCAAAAAAATAAACTACGTGACAGGATAACACGGACACATGAAACTGCATTCAAACTCTTGAATGTACTTGGTCGTGAAACTGTTCCGGGTGAAAAGATATTCACTGACTTAATTGAGTGAGTAATATGGTTTGGGCATTTGTCTCCTGCAAACTTCATGTTAAAATTTGATTTTCAGAGTTGAAGGTGGAGCCTCTTTGGCTCATGGGGAGTTGATCTTTCATGAATAGATTCGTGTCCTCTGGGGGTGCATGAGTTCTCTCTATTAGTAACCACAACAGCTAGTCCTTAAAAAGAGCCTGGTCACTTCCCCTCTGCCTTGTGTCCTCTCTCACCATGTGACCCCTGCACATGCTGGGACCCTTCACCTACTGCTGCAGGTGAAAGCAGCTTGAGGCTCTCCCTAGCAGCAGACACAGGCACCATGCTTCCTGCACAGCCTGCAGAACTGTGAGTCAGACTTAACTTCTCTTCTTTGTGGATTGTCCCACCTCAGGTATTACTTTATAGCACCACAAAACAGACTAGGACAGCTGGTAAAGCTGCTTTGAATTATGATAAACATTAAACTGGACACAACTCGGAAGTTCAACCATGAGATAATGGAGAAATGAAACTGTATCTGGATGAGTATTCAATAATTTAGGTGACCCTGTATGTATGGTGAGGAATGACAAATGAAAACAGATAGATACATAGGTAGGTAGGTAAGTAGATAGATTAGATATCTCTGGAAGTAGAGCAATATTGGCCCTGTTCCCAAAGTCATTTGTTATTCTTGGTCACATTCAACTTCTAGGCTGCAAGAAGAGAACCCCTAGCTTAATGAAGTCAACACTGGGAAAGGACTGTGTTTCTCAAGGGGTCAGTCAGCATCATTCTCTCAGCAGGAGCCCTGTGGACAGGGCTCTCTCCTTGGTTCTTTTATCTTTTTTTATTTCAGCATATTATGGGGGTACAAATGTTAAGGTTACGTATATTGCCCTTGTCCCCTCCCCCCTCGAGTTAGAGCATCAAGCATGACCATCCCCCAGATGGTGCACATCGCACTCATTATGTATGTATATACCCATCCCTTCCTTCCTCTCCCAACTGCCTAACACCCAACAAATGTTGTTCCTATATGTCCACTTAGGTGTTGATCAGTGAAACCAATTTGCTGGTGAGTACATGTGGTGCTTGTTTATCCATTCTTGGGATACTTCACTTAGTAGAATGGGTTTCAGCTCTATCCAGGAAAATACAAGAGGTG
>CAUYRT010086578.1:0-24382 GCA_963574885.1 Lepilemur ruficaudatus | reverse complement strand
TTCCAGATTCACCTTCTTTCTTCAGCCCCAGTCCTAGAATCATCACTTTTCCAAGCACTCTGAGCTACTTTTTATTTATTTTTTTTAAGACAGAGTCTTGCTCTGTTGCCCCAGGTAGAGGGCAGTGTTATCATCACAGCTCACTACAATCTCAAATTCGTGGGTGCAAGTGATCCTCCTACCAGTCGCCTGAGTAGCTGGGACTACAGGTGTGCGCCACCACCCCCAGCTAATTTTTCATAGAGACAGAGTCTTGCTCTTGCTCAGGCTGGTCTCCAACCCCTGAGCTCAAGCAATCCTTCTGCCTCGGCCTCCCAGAGTGCTAAGATTACAGGCATGAGCCACTGTGCCCAGCCCTGAGCTCCTCTTAATGGGGAAATGATACTTAGGAACCATCTAAGGGTCAGGTGGGCTCAGTGCTTTGGGTTGTCACTACTTCTGGGCCCTTTCTGTGGCCAGAGCTATGTGCTTAACTACAACTTTATAGCAAATTTTTTGGCATTTGTACTCTCTTTTTCAGGAGTGTTTTAACTAATCTTGGTCCTTTACTCATCTATGAATTCTAGTCACCTTGTTATATAAGAAAAAAACTGCTGCATTTTGACTAGAATTTCACTGATTACTTTGAGTCTTCCTTTCCAAGAATATATGATATCCCCCACTCAGGTTTTGAAATTTTCTCTATAAAGATCTTGTCTTAAGATTTATTCCTCGATATTGTACAGGTTTCTTTTTTGCTACTATAAACAGTAATTACATTTTGTTAACTAACTGTTGATTTAACATAACGATGAGTGATTTTTACATTTTGATCGTAAGCTGACTAGCTAAACTATCTAATTTGCTCTGCTTCCCATGTAGGAAATCATCTCATTTGCCAATAACAACAGTTGTATTTCTGCCTTTTTCATCCTTGTTCTTTAGGACCTCCCCCACTTTGGTGCTGGCTCGGGTATCCACCACCACACTGAAAAGAAATGGTGACCGTGAGGCTGAAGGTGATGTGGACCGAACACGAACACTGACTACAGGCAAGAACATAAATCCGCACAACCCCCTCGTACGTGCATCTGTACAGAATTCAGCGTTATCTTGCAGAACTGGACGACTGCGTACAGGCTCAGGTACACATGCTGGCACGCATGTCCCGTAACACATGGTCAAAGGTGTTCACAGAAGCGCTGCCCCAAGAGCAAAATGCCAGCAACAATCCGTGGCTCCTCAACCACAGAGTAACTGAACTGTTACGAACCCATGACAGACTATTAAACAGCAATGAAAATCAATGAACTACAGCTGCATCAACACAGAATTTCAAGAATATGCTGGGTCAAAAAAAGCTACACAATACATACGGTATGATTACATGCTAGTCACAAATATCATAAATGCGTAAGATATACATGGCAGGGAATCAAGATCCATTTGTAACTGATGGCATGTCTCATGGCAGCATCTTTCTCTTTCTCTTTAGTGGGAAATAAAATACAGGAAAAATGAAATGCTCCCACTCTCACAGTGAGGGTCGAAAGGTTCCTTTGTAGCATGCCTTATCCTAAGCAGACTGCCAGCAAACTAGCTGGTGGTGAAGCCCAGGGAGGGATCACTGCAAGTCACTCAAGAGAGTGCCCGCTGGCAAGGGTGAGGAGCTGTCCCCTACGGCTCTGACAGATTGTGACTGGAAAATTAGACGTCTCTCCAGCAAAATCAGGAATCCAAAGGAAAGTGAGGCCAATGGCTAAGAAAACAGAGACCTGTGTGCTGCCTGTGCCCATCTGTCCAAGGGATGCCAGGGATTGTCACAGTGGGATAAGTCACCCTACTACTATTTGTAGTTCTGAACATTTGATACTTTCCCCCTCATGAGGCCCAAAGATACCCAAACATATGCTTGGAGATGAAAAACTGGGGGACTGGGCCAGGTAGAGATACTGCTGACGCCTCACAGCTTAAGTAAGTTCTCTGCTCGTAATAAAAAGATTATGGCAGCCAGTCACCCACCCGCAGCTGCAGGGCCTTCACCCCCTGGCCTGGATTCCATGCAAAGACCTCACTCTCCCCTGCCCCAAACCACACCAGTCACAGGAGGCTGACCAAAAGCAGCTATGCGCCGAGGGAGTGTTCTCTGCTGAGGGTCATCAGGAGGGGTGGCCTGGAGCTACTTTTGAGGGGACTGGAAGGAAACAGTCCCTAGGTCTTGCCTAGCAGTCCACCCAGATTTGATAAAAACTTGTCTGTACAAAGTTCATCACCAAAACAGCTAATTTTAGTTTATTTCTGCCATTTCTGGCTTTCGCTCTATTGTCTCAACTAGATTTTGGAAAGTTGGAAACATGTGGGGCAGGTTCCTGGCAGCTGAAAGCCACGGAGGTGGTCTTGCTCCTTTCTCTGAGAGCAGACAGATGCCGTGCAGCGCTGCCCAGGGTCTAGAAGGCTCAAGTTCAAGTTTGCGTTATTTAAGTTACTTAGCCCTCTCTGCCTCAGTTTCCCCCTTTGTAACATGAGGCTGAAGACCCCAGCATCCACTGCATGGGACTGCGGCAGGCAGGCACTAACGTGTGTTTTTTCGATGTCAACTCCTCCCCTAGGCAGCTGTGCTGCCACCATCATCCAAAAGTTTCCGGATTAATCCTATATTGCAACAAGCTACAGAGAATGGCTCACAGTCACTCGGCTTTGTGCTTTCCCGCAGCACAGCCTGTATCAGTCAAACGCAAGCAAGATCAGAACTTAGCACCACTACTTGGTTCTCACATGAAAGGAAGAAAAACCACAACCAGAGGTGCTTGCTGTCCTCTTCAGAGACAACAGAGCCCGCATCCACCCACAGGAGACCCTCTGTCAACTCGGGACAACAGCAAAGCCTGGTGGTCTCTGGGCAAAGCAGATCCTGCAACCCTCAAGCCCCAGTCTGTCGCAGAAGGAATTCAGGAAACACCAGAAGCAGTATGCGCCCCGCACTCCTGGACACCTCTACATCTTCCCAGCGTCCACCAAGTTGCATCTTAAACAGGAGTGGACCCAACCACATTCGGGAAATGGCCAGAGATGTGGCTTTGCAGGGCAAAAGCCCAGAGAGGAGAAAACCCATTTCTAAAAGCCTGTTTGGTTTCCAACATTCTACAGAAGGGACACGGACAAGAACAGAGAGCAGGGATGCTTCACATTCTAGACTGGGGTCCACCATGGGAGGACTGCCACAACTGGTGTGCCCGGGGGTGCCCCTAACATCTAGGATGGCGCTCAACATCCTAGGGTGTGGGGACAGCCCCACACCAGATGCCAACAGTGCTGAGGCTGAAAAACCCTGCTCCAAATAAACTCTTTTTTGTTCACTGTAGCTTGTTGAGCCAGCGCCCACCCTGGGCTCTTCAGGGGCTTTCTTCCCTCGGCCCTCAGGCTCCCTTGGCCTGCAGAGCCCCATGCTTAGAGCCTAGTGTTCCTGATGCTTGCAGGTTTCACTTGAGCCCCAGGAAAGGCCAAATCCTACATCACCTTGTTCTCAAGTTATCAAAACACTAAAAGCCATGTAAGACAGTCCCTAATGCCCTTGAGAAGCCCGTCCTCTACAGAGGGCCACCAGAGTGCAGGCCCTCAGGGAAGGGTCTCTGCTGACCTTTCCTTGGTCAGTGCAGTGGTTTGCATCCCTGTGGCCTCCTCTGGTCACCTCTCTCATAAAGGGCCCACATCACCATTTGTGCTGCTGTGGGATGCATCTGCTGACAGACACTTTGTGTTACATAAACCTAGAAATCAGTTTCTAGTAGTAGACGGATTAAATTGCTTCTGTTGAGGAAAGATGTCAAGATGTCAAACCAACGGTACTCCCTTTCTGCTGACAAAACTAACAGAGGCACTGAAGACATGCCTTCCTTTGGTGGAGTGCTGAAGCATCTTCCCCCCACCCTCCAACTCCAGGAGTACCAACCGGGCTAGAAGGGTCCCACAGAGGAAGAGGCCCTGCCACTCTTCAGACACAATGGGGGCTCCCACACACAGGCAGACGCTCTGCTGGGAGACGATCCTTCACGGCACTGAAATCCCCACATAAAATTCCCTCTTGTTCCACCAAACTACCTGCAAGTCCAGAAAGTCCTAAAATTTAGACTCTGAGATCAGGGAGGGAGAGCACTGGTTCCTCACTGGGCCTGCAGCCTGACATCGGGTACCCAAAGCCTGTGCTGAGGTTTCACGGAACTGGGACAGGGATGGAGGTGGAAGAGGTCACGGCAGCCACCAAATCCAACACCCTTGTTTTACTCAGGAGTAAACTTGAGCCCTCAGAGTTTGAAGGACTCCCCAAAAGCTGTAAGAAAAGTGTGTGACTGAGCAGAGGCCACCCACAGGGGCCAACATCAGGAAGGCCCCGGATATGACCTGCGTACCACAGGACAGTCATGGCTGACCACTGAGGGGCACATGCCACCAACAGGAGCCTGCATTTATTCTAAAATTCACACAAACCTTTGACTTTAAAGACGCACTTACCTAATATGAAGCTAAGGAAGGCAGCTTTTAAGCAAAAGCACCAGATTGTTTCTTTTTATTGAGTGAGGCCCTCTCTGTTAACCAAGCATCTGATGAAGCCATACTACTTGGTCAAGGGTGTGGACAAATATCTTCCTCCTTTTTCCCCAAAATAAACCAGACACTTTAATTCATAACATACTCTCCCTCATCAAACAAAACCTTGGTTTTCTTTTTTAACAGGTAAAAGACATACCTCCTCCCTGCATCATTTTGTAGATTTTGCTCTCAATGTGGAGCTGAGGATGTTTGGTTTTGACACATTCAAGCTTGATGGCAACTTCTTCTCCTGCAGCAATGTCGGTACCTTGGCAAAGAAAGAAAGCCACAAACGTGAATTATCTGTGTCCACCACCTGACCCAACACTGCACCAGGCCAGGCAAACAGCAAGCACTCTATGCATTTTCCAAGGACTGAATGACGGACGCTCCCTACTTTCTATCGTAACATAGTCATCAGAGGCTGACAAATCTCTGTGGGAAATGACCCTCATTTTCGCTCACGACAAGAAGCCTTTGGAATGCATGGAAAGTCTGCCTGGGATTCCACCGCCATCAGTCCCCAGGCTCCCTCTGCAGGCTGCCTTTCTGGTCTGCTCATTCCTGCCAGTCCTGCCATGGCCCCTGCACTCGCCCGCCCAGACAGAACATGGCAGAGTGCCCGGGTGACTGTGTCCCGACTCCATGGGCCTATGGGGTGTGTCTGAGCCTCCCTCTTGAAGGGGGCTGGGTTTTTAGCAAGCAGCCACAGCGTCAGTCCATCCAGACCTGGCATCAAGCCACACACATCTCCTATCAGTTTCCACACAGCTGCAGGAGTCAGCTCTAGACGACCCACCTCAGGCCTGCCAAGGACCCTGCACCAGGCAAGGGATGCCCCTCTCCCTTCCTAGGGACACGAGTCAAAAGAATGGCCTTTGTCTTCAAAGCCCTGACTGTACCACTCATGCAACACACACTGGGCACACACCTGTCATCTGCTGATACTATGAGAGTTGGCCTACGAGCCTGGAAGCAAAACTACTCTTATCTAGAAATGTTCTATCTCTGCTTTACTCCAATACGGAACTACAAACCTGACAACCGCCACCCCTCCAGGATCCACACATATACTCCCAAGTTTGAACCGGGCCCAAAGCTGTGTCCAAGACCTCCCCCTCTGCTTGCCGCCCAAGACTCTGGCTAGAGACAATACAGCACATACCTAGCTCTCCTCTCCCCTCACAGGTTCCTTCTAAGCATAAAACACTTAAATCCTTTTCAGTAGTGGGGCTATTTGCAAAGGAATTAACACTGGCTCCAGGAGCCCAGACTGAGCCCTGAGAGACTGTGCTGGGCAAAGCAACCTTTCTAGGCCTTGATGACTCAGTTTCTCTCATCAACTGAGATCAGCGGGGAGGCCTATTGTCTGCTTCACCAGGGACGCGTGGAGGTGAGCAGGTTAGTGGTTATGAACACTCTGACATTCCCAGATGGAAGGCAGAGGAAGGTCAGTGAGCACTGGAACAATCAGACTGATACCCACAAATGCCCAGGGAATACCCAAGAACCAGAGAAGCAGCCACCTTTAGCCTGCTCAGTGGCTGCATGAGATCCGCTGCCTCCTGCAGGCCTGGATCCAAAACCAACAGCCAATGCTGCACTTCCGCAAGAATAACCAGCATCTGATCACTGCCAGTGACCATTCTGGATTTAAGAACCTCATTCACGTAATCCTAGCACTCTGGGAGGCCGAGGCGGGAGGATCGCTCAAGGTCAGGAGTTTGAAACCAGCCTGCCCAAGAGGGAAACTCCATCTCTACTAAAAATAGAAAGAAATTAATTGCCCAACTAAAAATATATAGAAAATATTAGCTGGGCATGGTGGCACAAGCCTGTAGTCCCAGCTATTTGGG
The DNA here is from genome assembly GCA_963574885.1 of Lepilemur ruficaudatus. Lineage (NCBI taxonomy): Eukaryota > Metazoa > Chordata > Mammalia > Primates > Lepilemuridae > Lepilemur > Lepilemur ruficaudatus. The sequence goes on along the minus strand of CAUYRT010086578.1, from coordinate 17,960 downwards.
AGGCTGAGGCAGAAGGATCGCTTGAGCCCAGGAGTTTGAGGTTGCTGAGAGCTAGGCACTCTAGCCCGGGCAACACAGTGAGACTCTTGTCTCAAAAAAAAGAACCTCATTCACCATTCAACAAAGACTCTCTGGGGCACTCAAAAGAAAGACAGTTGGCCAGGTACAGTGGCCCATGCCAGTAATACTGGCATTCTTGGAGGCCGAGGCAGGAGGATCACTTGAGGCAAGGAGTTTGAGACCAGCCTGAGCAAGAGCAAGACCCCATCTCTACAAAAAAAAAAAAAAAAAAAAAATTAGCTGGGTGGGGTGGCGCGCACCTGTAGTCCCAGCTACTTGGGAGGCTGAGGCAAGTGGATCATTTGAGGCCAGGAGTTTGAGGTTGAAGTGAGCTATGATGACACCACCACTGCACTCCAGACTGGGTAACAGAGCAAGACTGTCTCCAAAAAAAAAAAAAAAAGACAGGTAATACATTTTGTTCTTCCTGCCTATAGTTGGAACAATCTATCAAATTACAAGAGAAATGACTTCATCGTAAAACGTACTGTGCAAATGAAAAATGAACTGAGTTCCTTTAAGGGCCTGGACTCTGAACTGAATGCACCAGCCAGGAGGGACGGTGACTCATCTCACTAGCTACGTCATCAACTCCCTGCGCCCCAAAACAGGGGCATCACAGCCCCCTGCACCCCAAAGCAGGAGAAGCACAGCCTCTGCTGACAGCACAGGACCACCCAGCCTGCTGGACTGGCATCTTCGAGAAGGCAGAGAACAACTCCAACTCCACTTTTCTGTGGCTGATAAAGCAGTAGTCTTGGAGCAAATGACCACTGGCAACTCTGGAACACAGTATGGATTAAATCCTATCATGAGCCAAGACCCTGTGCTGTGCCAGTAACATTTTTATCTAATATTACAAAAGTTTTGGTATGCAACAGATTGGAAATTACAAAACTTGGTTCTTCACCACAGGTTAAGTCTGAAAAGCACTCCTAGAAAAAGAACAAGCACTTACTAATACCACTGAGCTCTTAGTTCCAGATTCAAAACAAGTCAAAACCCAGTGGCATGCAGATGTTGACCCACATGTCTGTTTATACTGAGGACATTCCATCCCAAGCCACCTCTACTCTCCTGGTCTGCTGTGAGACAGTGATTCCCTCGCTAGGAACAGATGTCAGTCCGTGTTCAGACACAGATTAATGTTCATCCCAGGAAAAGAAAATCATACCCCTCAAGTTGAGCAGACAAAAGCAGATTGTAAATTAAGTGAATCTAACCCAGAGCGTGACCCTGTCCTGGGACAGGAGGGTCATTCCTACTGAGGACTGTCTTATCAACAGAAAAATAGGAAGACACCTTGAACAGCAGGGCAAAGGTCGTCTCCCAGGACAACAGTTAGCAAGGCAGCATGGAGCAGTATCGTGACTTCTCATCACAAACCCTTGAGTGAAACACGAATTCCAAGGTAAACAGAAGCCACAGCCCTGAGCGCTGCAGGGAGACAACTCTGGAAGCCACAGCAAGCACACGGTACTGTTCTCTCACAGCCTGCCAGCATTCTGGGGCCCTACTGTGTACCAGACACCCTGCAGGGCTGTCTCTCAAGAGAAATCTAAATCAGTAAGGGGAAAAAAAGTTGAAAATCAGCAATGAACCAGTGACTGAAGTTTAGCTCCCAAAGACACGTGTGCACATTAAGAAGTCAGGCTGCACGGTCCACTCAGGCAGCAGGCAGGCACACGGAAGCCCGCACAGGCTGGCGGGGTGCTGGGGCAAACAAAGTACAATGCCGACAGCTGCAAGGAAACCTCCATTCTACCAGTCAGAGCCTCATGCCCTGCCTCGCGCCTCTAGGAGACAAACGGATGGGAACAGAGGCCACTCCGCTCGTCACCCGGCTCTACAGCCCTCTTTCCCTCAGACACCCTCGTCGGTCTGGAGTGGCAACACACGGTCCACAGTAAGCAGACTGGCTATTTTCAAACGCTATGAAGTTTACAGTGGCACACTGACAGCAAAACTGAAAGGGCTTTTGGCTTCTACGACCTCAGAAAACATACAGCCTCCAGAGTGATGGCCCCTCCACAAGCGCAGCTCAGGGCCGGCAACGCTGTACTTATCCTGCCCACAGCCCCACGACCCTCAACAGGCTGTGTGAGCAGGGCCACTCCCTGCCTGCCCTGCTGAGAGCCTTCCAGATCTGGAAGCTTAGACCAAGGATCGAGAGAAGACTTTTTGGGTCCCCTAGTTGCCCAAGTCTGGTACAGACACTTTCTGAAGCCTGGGAGTTTGAGAAACAGCCCCAAGATTCTTCGATACAACTGAAGGGCAACCGTGGTAAGCATGTCAATGAGAACCTGGCTGGGCACAGCACGGCAGGGAAGGCAGGCCCACTGCCTCCTCCGTCCACCAAGGCTAGCAAACTGAAGGCCAGCCTTCCCCTAACTTCCAGTTTCAAACATCTTTGAAAGCACACAAAGTCCCAGATGGAAATCCAAAACCCCAAATGCTACGCTCAAAACAAAGTGAACCCGTCCTGGATGACAGGAGAGTAATGCCAGAGATGACAACGGGGATGGTTTTTATTACATTCATATGAGAACATACATGACATACAGGTGTCAAGATGAGGATTCAATCCTCAACTTCTAACTGGTTGCCCAAATGGAGGAAACTACGGTACAGATGATTCCAGCATGGTAGACTGCAGGTCAGCCACCCTTGCCTCTAACTGTGACCCTCCTCAGACCCACCTTCTGAGCCCGTCTGACTGGAGCACTCGAATTTCATTTCATCAGTGGGGCAGCCTGAAAGGACTGCAGTGTGGGCCAAGAACCAATGCTGACGGGAAAAAACTCAGCAGTGCCCAGTCCCACACAAATAACTAGAAACGGCCCCAGTGGACGGGCCGTCTGGGCGCTCCAGCCCCAGGCACCAGATCCACAGCCCGTCCACCTGAGAACACCTCCATCTCCAATCGTATCAAGTGCCTACTGTGCGCCCAGCACACGGGAAAGCCCACAGGATGCCAATGAGCCAGCAGGCCGCACCCCATCTTACATCTTGTGAACAACTGGGTGACAACCACACAGCGTGGCTGTCTGACTCTATCTTTGGAAAGCACAAAGCTGTCTGGCAAGGGTCTCAGCTGAGAGAGCAAAAAGTTTCAAAGTATCTACCTTTTGATACCTGTGTAAGGGTGGGTAATGGATTGACTTTTCAGTTTAGCTCCTAGATCTTGGGGTTAAAACTTGCCAAAATCTATCATTCTATAAACACTAACCAAACAACTTCCATTTCCCCAACACTCTGACTCCCAGAACAACACATCTGCTGACTCCCAGATACAAATGTTTAAACAGAGAAACCCCGTGTCTCTAAAGCGTATTTCACTCAGCAGGCCATCAAGGCAGAAGCACAGGTTCAAAGGCAACAATGGCATGTGATGGGGTCACCCTGAAGGTTCACCGGGCACCAGAAGCACCTGTGATTCATCCTAACATTGGCAGCCCACGCGGCCGAGTCCTCCCTCGGGTGAGGAGAGAGAAGGGTGTGGGGGGCACATTCACACGCGCGTTGACCTGTGATTCCCGACCCCACCCTGGCACACCGGCCACACACACACCCCAAAGCTAGGGCTGCTCACAACAGAACACGCTTACCCCACGGCACACCACCCTCCAGGCTACAACGTCTCTAGTTCAGGGTGTCTGGAAACCTTATGAACAACACAATTCCACTGAGATGCGGAAAATTTGTTTTAAAATTCCCAGCTTGAACATTCAAGCCAAACTTTGTGACACTTTGTGTGTGTTCTTTCACTGGAAGTCCGACTCAACTCGGACTTCCAGCATTGAGCGTTCCAACCTCAATGCTTTCTCTAGTCTACCTTAAAATTTTAATGGTCAAAAGGACAAGCTCCAGAGTGGATGCCGCTAATGTTGCCCACATCAACATCCTAACACTACCTGACTTTGCCCACGCTCACCTAAACCCAGCCCTGGTTATGTCCAGGTGCCAGCTAGAGAACTTGGATGCTCCACGTGCACTCAGGGACCCCTCCAAGGCTGAAGGGCTCTCAACAGACCCAGAGCCATCCCGGATCAAAGAGAACGTTTTCGGTTTGTGTTCGGGACGGAGGGTCGCAGGGCCCGATGACCGGGGTCAGTGAACGGGGTAGTCAGCCAGAGATGCCACTGTCGCCCAGGGCGGCAGCAGCAGACCGAGAGGAGCACCCAGAAGCCGGCCCCAGCACTTCCCCATTGCTGACCGGGGCACTCCCCACCTCCGCCTCGCACTGGGGTTGTTTTGACATTTTCCCCCACGTGCGCAAGAGGCCGGACAGCCTGCGACGGGGGAGCGGCCGCCAGCACCAGACCGGGCCGCGGAGGAAAGAGCCCGGCCTTTGTTCGTGCCGGTGACCTTAGGCGTGGGGAGGAAGCCGCCTCCCGCCCCGCCGCCCGGGCCCTGCCCCCGCCGGCCCCCGCCCGGCCTCTCCCCTCCCCCAGGCCCGGCCCCTCCGGGGCTCCCCAGACCCGCTCTCCCCGCCCCGCCCGCGGCCCCGGCCCCGGCCCCGGCTCTCCCCCGGCCCAGTCCCCGACCCCAGCGCTGCCCCTCCCCGGGCCCGCAGCCCGCCCGCCGCGCTCGCCGAGTGGCCGTTGGCTGGCGGCCACGACCCGCGACGCCGGAGCCTGCGGGCGCCCCGAGCCCGCCCCCGCCCGGCCCCGGCCCCCGGCGCGCAGAGCCCGAGGGGTGGCCACTTCCTTCCGCGGGCGCTCGCGCTCGGCTCGCCGGCCCGGGCCGGGGTCCTCGAACGGCCGGGCGGGGCCGGGCGGGCGGCCGGGGCGGGCAGGGCGCGGGCGGCCGAGGGGCCTCACCGAGATAGATGTCGCCGAAGGAGCCGCTGCCGATCTTCCGGCCCAGCCGGTACCTGTTCCCGACCCTCAGCTCCATGGCGGCGCGGCCCGGCTCGCTCCTGCCCTCCCGGCCGCTTCCTGGGTCTGAGCTCCGGGAGGCGGCGCCGCTGCTGCCGCTACTGCGGGTCCGGCTGCCGGCTCCGCCCCCCTCACGGCCCCAATTTCACCATCGCTTTCCGGCCACCCCGCCGCTCCCAGCGCCTCAATACGGGGCGGATGGGACAGTCCGAGCGCCGCCGCCCCTGCTCCAGCCCCTGCCGGCCCCGGTCGCCCTTTCCCCGCCGCGGATGGACTCGGATCTTCCGGGCCTAAATCCCCCTTCAGCTGTCTGAAGGTGCCGCCGCCATCGCGCTGTGACGTCACTTCCCCTAGCAACCCGGAGGGGCGGGGCCGGCGCTGGGGGCGGGGCCCTCCAGGTCGGGTACCGACGCCCGCGGGCCCGGGGCGCGGGCGCCCTCGCGGGAGCTGCCGGTCATGGGCTCGGGGCGCCCCGGGACGTGTGCGCCTGCGGCCTCCGCTGCCCGCCAGCCTCTCTCATGGCCCGGGGGCCTGGCGGCCGGCGGAAGCCGCCGTCGGAGCGGCCGAGCCCGCAGAGGGCAGGCCCAGCCCGGCGACTGGGGCAGCGTTTGTGTCGAGTCTGTTGGAGCCGAACGTCCGTCCCTGCGGAGAAGCTGGAGGCTGATGGCCTCCGCGGTCTGGCCTCCGTCCCGGCGCGGGGAGGAGCCCTCGGAGATGTACCCGCGGGGCGCCCCGTCCCGCGCCAGTGCCTCCCCGGGCGCGGCCCGCCCGCCGAAACGGAGGACGAAGCTGCTGAACGAAGCAGCTGAACGGCGTTTTGGGGACCTCGCCTGCAGGGCGCTCTGTCGGTGCGGAGGCACCCGACGTCGGGGGTCACTGCCTCGGGCTGCAGAAGGGAAGAGCGGCTGCGCAGCCTGGCGGGGCACAGGGCTGGTCTCGCCACTCCCAGGCCTTCCTGCCCACCTCTCAGCCTCAGTGGTGCAGCCCCTGCCCCCAGATAGCCGGAGGTCCGGCCAGGGAGCCAGGCATCGGTTCCCGAGGTCACAGGGCAGTACCTGGGGCCGGGAGGTGGCACAAGCAGCCGCCATCGCTGGCTGAGCGGTGAGCAGTTGGGAACCACCCGGTTGCTCAGTCTCATGGGGGTCAGAGGGGGATTTTGCCAAACTAGTAAAAATAACCTTGTTGGCAGAATTGCTCCTGGCCTTTTTGTTGATGAGCAAAGCCCAGCTTTCCTGCCTGAGAAAACCGCGTGTGTGAGCTGGAAACAGAAGGGGCCTGGTGCTCACTGGCCTGATGGCCCAGTGGCCTCTCCCCGAGCAGCCCCAGCCCCAGCCGGTGGCCCCTCTCGGGCCTCAGTGCTCTCTCTTGAGAAGGAAGCTGCAGCGTGTGGGGTGCTCCCAGGCCCCGGGGTTCTGCCTGTTTGCTCTTATAACTGGTCCAAATGATCAGCAGGCACAAGGACCAAAGTTCTTGTGTCACTCGGTGTCCACAATGGCTGTAATGAGGCAGCGCCCTGGAGGCCCAGGCAGGAGTGGCTAAGGGCCACTCATGGGGCCCTGTTATCCCAGCACCATGCTGTAGGTGGGGTGCCTCTGTGTGCCTCAGTTTCCTATTTGTGGAGGCTGTGCTTAGGACAGCTGCTGCCCACTTCCAGCCTCTGCACTGAGAGATTCTCTCTGTGCTCAGATGCTGCCCTCTGCTATGCTCTGCCAGCCACCTCTGTGACCTTGAGAAGGGACCAAACACCAGGGCCCCATACAGCAACAACCCCAGCCCAAGGCTGCGTAGGGTGTGTACCGGCACACAGCAGGCGCTTGATAAACGCTGGCTCCATGAACGGCTTGTGTGGGTGGTGCCCAACTCCAAATGGGGCCTAAGGCCAGGCCAGCCCCACACAGAACTGTGGGGTGCACACCCTGCCTGTAGAGCTCAGGCTGCTAGGTCCACCCCCCAGGCCCACACTTCCTGGCAGGGTGCTGGCCTGGGACTTCTCCCCCCACAAAACTCACTCATGCCCAGGACTCTCCTGGTGTATTCTGGGCTGGACTCTGTTCATTGTTTATTTGCTTATTATTTACTTATTCCCTAATCCTCAGAACCTGTGAAAGATGTTTTTTTTCGTTTTGTTTTGTTTTTTGAGACAAATCCTTTCTATGTCACCTGGGCTGGAGTGCCATGGTGTCATCACAGCTCCCTGAAGCCTCACACTCCTGGGCTCAAGGGGCCCTCCTGCCTCAACCTCCCGAGTAGCTGGGACTACAAGTGCCACCACGCCCAGCTAATTTTTCTATTTTTGCAGAGATCAAGTCTCGTTCTTGCCCAGGCTGGTCTCGAACCTGGGCTCAAGTGACCCTCCCAGCTTGGCCTGCCAAAGTGCTGGATTACAGGAGCGCGCTGCCTCGCCTGGCCCTAAAAGGTTTTTTTTTTAAACAACCCGCACTCCTGGGAATTAACAGGACCGAGAACTCGCTCATCACCGGACGGCACCACCAGGACGGCACAGGCCATTCCTGAGGCATCGGCCCCCATGACCCAAACGCCTCCCACTAGGCCTCCCCTCCAACATTGGGGACCAAATTTCAGCATGAGGTTTGGAAGGGACAAACATCCAAACTGTAGCAACAGGGAAAGAGGAAGTGTTGCCAATTCTCATTCAGAAAGAAGCTGCTTTCGTAACAAAGGACAGGCATCTGCCTGGCCCTGGCTCTGCCGTGGTCTGTGTCCCCCCGAAAGCCGCGTGGGATGCTTAATCCCCCGTGTGGCAGTGTGGGGAGCGGGGGCCTTTTGGCAGAGGCCTGTGAGTGGATTAATGCTGACTGTCCCAGCTCTTTCCGCCACTGCCCCACCATCCCTCTGCCACGTGAGGACGCGGCGTTCGTTCCTCTCCTCCAGAGGCTGGGGCAGCCAGGGGTCCCCGTGGAAGAAGAGACCCCTCGCCACACAGTGAACATCTTGGACTTCTCAGCCTCCAGAACGGTGAGAAATGAACTTCTGTTCTTTATGGATTACCCAGTCTCAGGTGCTTTGCTGTGCAGCACGGGAGGACTGAGACAGGCTCCTGCGGAAGCCGTGGAGAAACATCTTCAGACAGCCGGGCGGGCGCCCAGGACTCGGTGGCCTGGTGGGGCCTGTGGTACGTGAGGATCTGGATTGTCACGCTGGGAGCCCAGCCGGGAAGGGCCCCGGAAGGCCCCTTAGTGAGCAACGAATGAAGCAGGACCTTGATCTCAGACAGGGGGGCGCAGGAGAGAGGGCGTGTGACGAGCCCTCTGCTGGCACTGTGTGTGTGTGCCTGCACATGTGCACAGCTGCACACGCGTGTGTATTGTGTGTGTGCTACGTTTGAACGTACACATGCACGTATCTGCATATGCACGCACAGTTGCATGTCCTGTGTGTGTAGGTGTGTGTAATGTGTTATATAGGTACACACGCTTGTGTGTGCATATGTGTACGTGTGTGTATATGTGCCTGTATGTGTGCACACGTCGGTGTATGCACAGGTGTACATGTGTCCGTGTGTGCACGGTGTGCGTGTGGAGCTATAGGGGAGAATAGCCGGTGATCACCTCTCTGGAACTGGGGAGAGCGAGTGTCACGAAAGCTGCAGGGAGTCCTGCCTGCAAGGAGCTGGGGACAGAGAGTAGGGGAATAACGTCTTCCCAAAGCTCCATCAGGAGTGGGGGAGCGGCCAGAAAGGGGAACCCAGTGTCTGCTCGGATTTCATGTCACCTGCCAGGGGTACAGGGTGCCACTCTGTGCCTTGCGAAGAGATCACGCAAAACCTCAAGCCTCTGAGGCCAGAACTCACCTGCCCTGGGGTGCGACCACACCCTGAGCAGCCGCCCTCTGGGGACAGCAAGTCATCCTGAGCCCTGCACATGGGCAGGATGGGACGAGCCGCACCGGGTGATCAAGTGCAGGCTCTGGGAGCGGCACCCACCGGGGCCGAGGCTCTACACTCTGCCCCAGGTCCTGACGCGGCCTGGCCCTCTGCTCGCCATTGAGTGCTGTGACTGTCCCGTCCGGAGCCCTCCTGAGCACCGCCAGGCTGGGGGTCGGGGGCCTGCCCAGGGCTGCTGCTGTTTCCTCTGCCCCATTCCCTCTGTGCCCTGTCTCCTGCTGCGGCTCCAAGGCCAGAGGATTCAGGCACCTGCCCAAGAACCCCTGCTCCATGCCCAGGGACCTGGGGGGAGTGTGGCCCTGCTGCTGCCACCACCTCGGCTGGGCTTGGTCTCCCATCACAGAACGCTCAGCGGTGCTCAGGGGATGGGGGGACACAGCTCAGAGGCCCTGGGAGAGATGGAGGCCAAGCTGGGCCTCCCAACCTTGACCTCTGACCTATGGCATCTCCTGGTGGGGCATGAGGGCCATCCGTCCCCCTGTCCCTGCAGTGACCCTGTCCAGCCCCTCTTACGGGAGGCCTTTTTCCTGGCCCCACCACCCCTGTGCATACAGACAACGGGCTGGCCAGCCTCCCTTCACTGTCCCCTCCTGGCCCTGGGGATGGGCTATGCTCAGCCCACGGGCAAGCAGTGGGGCGATGCCCACGTGACTGGGGCGTCTGTGCCCAGCCCAGCCCAGTCCGAGGCAAGTCATAGTGGCCCCCAGGTCCCCCTGCCACCAACGGGCCATGGCTGCTGGTCAGGGCAAAGCTGGGAGGGTCATGCCTTTCACTCCCCAGTCCCCCCCCCAGGTCTTCTTCCTCTCTCGTGGCCAGCATGGAGCCAGCCCATATACCCTGCCGTGCCCTGGCACCAACCAGGCCAAAGGACGAGCTCAGTCTGGTGCCTCGGCATCTGTGCTCAGACACCCTTGTCACTCACCCCTCTTGTCTCTGCACCTGGTAGCTGCACGGCGATGCCTGGACAGTGAGTCACCAGTGAGCTTCTCCTGGCCCCAGAGCCTGTCCAAAGCCTCCCACCTGCCCCAGGTGGGCACAGCCTCTGGAAGTGCTGCCCAGCGAGCTGGCAGCCACAGGACCTTCCAGTGCCTCGTCCCCAAGCTGTCACAGGTCTGCCCACCTCAGGCCACCTCTTCCTTTCTCTGCCGCTCCCTCCTCCAGGCAGGACATCCCAGCCAACCCAGCCAGCAGAGCCCTAGAGGTCAGGTGGAGGGACCAGATGACACATGTCCCGTGGGGAGGCCACTGGGAGCGGTGTCCTGGGGGCTGAAGCAGGCACTAAGAGTTCTGGGTCAAACTGCCGCAAGACTTGGGACCTCGAAAACGCCTGGGAGCTCAGGGAGGGGAGGGGTGGTGTGGGTCAGGGATTGGCTCCGCACAGACGCGTGAGTGCGGGGGAAGGACGGCTGTCTGACAGCTGGAAACAATCGTGGTGACGTCAGGAGACAGTGAGGGGGTGAAGTCAGCTGAGTTGAGACCAACTCAGGAAACTCAGCTCAAGTCAGAGCAGACCCAAAAAAACAAAGAGGAAAGAAAAAGAAATTAAAAAGGGCAGAAATCAATGGGGTGGGGGAAGAAAGCGAGGAACAACGAACCCCAGAGCCAGGCACGGGACGGGCCCACGCGAGGGCGCCCTGGCAAGGACGACGCGGCGCAAACACACAGAACACACGAGAAAGGAACTCGCTGGGAACAACACGAAGTTGTCATTGAAAACCTAAATGAAGTAGGTGAATGCCTGGATACCTACCAAATGACGAACACAGGAGCCCCAGAGGAGGGAACGGGCGGACCCGTGTCCGTCAGAGCCGCCCCTTCCCGGCGCGGCGGCTGCAGCGGCGACTCCCACCCGCCTCCAGGGGCCAGTCAAGTCCTGTCTGGGACAAAATGTTCTGGAAAGTGAAAAAGAGCAGGACGTGTCCAGCTCACGGCAGGAGGTCAGGGCAACGGGGCCTCCAGACCAGACAAGAGCACACAAAAGGAGAACACGAGAGGCCCGTCTCACTCAGGAATTTAGCACAAAACAGCTGACATAAAATATTAGGTAACTGGACCCAATTACATGTAAGAAATAGACCTCGTGGTCCAGTTTCTCTTCTTTGGTATCAGACAATATCGACTCAATTCGTCCCGTTAACAGGCTGAAAAAGAAAAATCCTCTGAGTAACTCAGGCTCAGACACGCATTGGACGGAACATACTAGAATCCATCTATTTTGTTTGTGATTGAGAAGCTCTGAGCACAGCGGAAGAGGAAGCGAATTTCCTGCCCGTGGCAGGGGTTACACAGCCGTGTCTGCGGCAGCCACGGATGTCACGGAGAAAGGCCGGTGACCCCGGCCACCACGGGGACGAGGGGCCGGTGACGTGGTTCACGTGGCCCGACAGTCACGCTCCTTGGTATTCACTCAGCTGCCCCTAACACTTATACGTGCACAAGAACCTGCGTGTGCCTGTTCATGCGTCTTCCTTCACAACTGTCCCAGACCGGGAGGGACCGAGACACGCGTCACGGGTGAAGGGACGGAGACACCGGCACGTCCGTCCGAGGACGCTAGGGAGGATGAGCCGTCAGGCCACGCAAAGGCACAGAGGGTCCCAGATGTTCGCTACGTGACAGCAGCCAGTCTGAAAAGCTGCCTGCGTGTGATCACCTTGGACTGAACAAAACTGGAGACAGCGAAGGCATCAGTGGTTTCCAGGGGTTCGGGGGGAGGAAGGGGGGAGGGAACAGGTGCAGCTTAGGGGATTTTGGGGGCAGTGAAAGGACTCCGTGTGACGCTGCAGCGGTGGACGCGAGAAACTGCACTTTTGTCCAAACCCACAGACCGCGCAGGAGGGAGAGTAAGCCTCAGCGTGTACAAATCCAGTCATTTCCGAGAGGAGGGGCCTCAGGGACCTCCCTGCAGGGCGGGGGAGGTGCTGCCCTGAGAACCGGGAACGAGCGGGGACTGTGAGCCCAGAGCCAGAAGGAGCTGCGCACACACCGTCCCCCACGATGAAGTCGCTGCCCGCGGGGCTCGCGGCTAACAATTCCGCACCCACCGTACGTGTGCGCTGGAGTCCAGCAGTGGAGGGAATGGAGGGTGGGGCCGGGTTTCTCACGGTGGGGGTGCTGTGGCCCCACCTGGGGAGGAGAAGTGAACACGGAAGACAGACAGCAAACGACAGACACACAGAGACGGTAGGATACTGCAGCAGCCCCTGCCTGCAGCGTCTTTATTTTTAACACTCTTCTCTTGGCATCTGTCCCAGTCTACCCCAGCTTTTCCCACCGCTATTTTCTGTTCCCAGAATGTTTACGTCTCAGCATGGACTGGTTCTCAACGCTCTGCCTCAGGGAGTTGACGAGTGCGTCTCCTCCTTTGCCCTTTCCCGTTTTCGGGTCAAGGCACCCTGGCTTGTTTGCAAGTCACAACGTGTCTTGAGGCCGATCAACAAGAAACGATCCGTGTGAGAGCAGGAGTTCCGAGAACTGCTTTGTTCAAACGTGGCTGAGAGATGACCCGGTGTCCACTGCATGGGAGTTTGCAGATAAACAGGGGAAAGGCTACAGCAATTTAGGATTAGAGATACACGCTGCTCTCTCGCTCACTAGGTACTTGTGGAAACTGTTATCAGACCGAGCTGGGGGCCGCTCGCTCCCCAGTGGCGCAGCAGGGCCAGGCCCCGGAGCCGAGGGCCACAGCGGCAGGAGGAGGCTGGGCAGGAGGAGGCTGGTCAGGAGCAGCAGCAGCTACCGTCACGGCTCCCTGCCGGCTCCCAGGCCAGGAGGGTCTTTAAGGGCAGGTTTGTTTCAGGCAGGCCTGGCCCCAGAGGCAGGATGTCCCCAGGGGGAGGGAGGGGCTGTGACAGGTGGATTCAGAGGTTCTGGGGTTATCAGAAAGGAAGGTTAGGGTGGGTGGGACGAGCCCCTCAGGGGACATAGAACAGAGGGTGGTGGTCGGAGTCCGTTCCTCAGCCCCTCTTGTCTGCGTTTCCAGTCTGCAGGACAAGGATACCTGTTAAGATGCATCTTTTAGTTTCCATGGGAACTGAGACCCCTGGAGTCTGGCTTGGTGGAGGCCTGGTTCCTTCACATGAGGCCTCCCGTGCACTTTTCCAGGCTAATGAGGTGCCTGGGACTCCCCGGAAGGGATTCAAGATTTCCTTTATTTCCATGCTGGGGGCCCTGCTGTCTCTCTGTCTCCATAAATGCAAGCGCACCTACGCAGGTCGGTATGCTCACATCCGTCCCCTCACCTGGCCCCGTGGCCTCCTGCTTCGAGGCTGTTTTCGTGGCATAGGAACCGAGGCTGTGGGCGTGGGAGGGCATGTCCCGTGGGCAGACGCTCTGGCTGTGGCCAGTGCCGCAGGCCCCTCTCCAGGCGAAGGAGCTCGGACACCCCCCAGGGCGGTTGGACTTAGCAAGTAAAACTACAGGACGCCCAGACAAATCTGTACTTCAAATAAACAACAAATGACTTCTTAGTGTCCTATGTCCCGTGCCACAGAGCTAGATCTAGAGGGACTGAGAGATTTGTGGGGCTGTCAGGAGAAGACGGGCAGTGGCTGCTAATGGGCACAGGGATTCTTTCTGGGGCGGTGAAAATTGTAAAATAAGACAGTGGAGATGACTGCACAGCTCCGAACATACAACTCTTGTTCTTTTTTGGTACAGACGGGGTCTCGCTCTGTCACCCGGGCTGGTCTTGAACTCCTGGCCTCAAGCCACCGTCCCGCCTGCGCCTCTAAAAGTGCTGGGATTGCAGGTGTGAGCCGCCGGTGCCTGACCGTGTACACTGTCAGTAAGTGAATTTTATAGGCACATGCATCGAATCTCAACAGATCCAGGGGCGTTCCCAACTCTGCCCCCCGTGACTGTCGTCGGGGAAAGCGGAGGAGGGAGGGGTGGGGAAGGGCGACACCACCGTGCGAGGCCGGCACCCTGCGGCTCCCCACCCGCCACCCCTGTGCTGAGACCCTTTTCACGATGCGCTGAGGGGGCCGAGTTACCGTCTCGAGGGCTGCTGTTTGCTCTGAGTGTAGCTGAGATTCCAGAATCTTCCATCTGTTGCCCATAACTGCAAGGAGAAACCCGACAGGGACATGAGGAGACAGAGCAGCGGCGGTGGGCACAGGGTGGTCTTCAGAGGACAGCGTTCACGCAAATCGTCTCAGACCCGGGATCAACAGGGGAACAGTTTGCTTCTGAAGGGATCCCCTCACCCCCATATTCTCTTTCCCAAAGTGGCCACAAAAACAAAGAGGTTTTATATGTTTAAATTCTTATTAACATTTCTGATAAATACTCTCCTCCTAGCTTTACTTTTGTAAATAATTTACACGTGGACTTAGAATAGAAAAAGCAACCGGGAACTAATCTCCATTTCCTGGTATGCTGAGGTGAGGACTGCCTCCCCTCCACCTGCACTGGAACAGCCAGCCCGGCAGTGTCCCCCGCAGGCCGGTCCTCCTGGTCCACACGCACCCTGAAGCCAGGGCTGGGTGGGCGGGCATGGGCAGGGCGGGGGAGGCACTAGGCGGACGCAGCTGGCCAGGAGAGTCCTGCAGGGCTGGGGGGCAGTGTGGAGGGTGTGTTAGCAGGGAGCAGGCTTGCCTGGGCCTGAGCCCCTTCCAGGAACCTTGTGTTTGCCAGGATGCGGATTTCCGGCCAGCAGAGGGGTTTTCTGGTGTGTTCAAATGCCGGCTGTGTCATCACCTCGTGGCAAGCAGGTTTCTGTGAAGCACCCCTGAGTCACAACACACCTCCCTGCGCCAGCCCCAGACAGCACCTGCCCATCTAAAGCCTGAGGGCTATGAGCAAAGGAAACACTCACCCCACGGCCAGGAAACGAGAACATGAGCCACGAAGCCCAGCAGGGTTGCATTGGTACCAACCCCAGAGCCGCCACCTTTCCTGAGAGCTGTGATCCCCGGGAGCCGTGCTCTGTGACCGAGTCCAGGCCTCTCCCTGGCCCTGCAGGGTGTCCCTGGGGCTGGCTGGTCACCCAGCCCTTTCCCGGCAGCGCTTGACTGGGGGCCCTGACGGTGGCAGAGGCACCTGGGTTCGGCTCTGGGCTGACAGAGGTGACGTGAGCTCCCTGTGGCTGTGGCCGGGGGAGCAGCCTAGGCAGGGCATGGAGGGGACAGTGTGGTGTGAGTGAGCGGCCGGGACCCGCTGAGGTCCCCCAGCCTTCAGTGGCAGCCCAGGGAGCCCGGGAATGGGGACAGCGCACCACCCACCTGCAGGGTGCTGGCTCCAGCCTTGCAGAGAGTTCCAGCGGGGAAGGGTCTGTATTTTCACCCCTGAAGGGTGGGAATGTGACCAGCCACAGGTCTGGGAGACGGGACTGAAGCTGGGTCCAGAGCGAGGAGC
This sequence comes from Lepilemur ruficaudatus, assembly GCA_963574885.1. NCBI lineage: Eukaryota > Metazoa > Chordata > Mammalia > Primates > Lepilemuridae > Lepilemur > Lepilemur ruficaudatus. The sequence continues at coordinate 2,759 of CAUYRT010086578.1, read as the reverse complement.
TCCCCACTTTGTTGGGGAGCCCTCCACGCTGTGCCAGGCCTGAAAGCTCCAGGAATTCACAATGACAGGAGTGCTTGTGCCCAAGTTAGAGTCCCCAAGGATGGAAACCTGGAGTGCAACCCTCCTCGGGCAGTGGCCTCGGCCCTGCAGGTGGGTGACGTGGGGACTTCGAGATCTCGGAACTGCTGCCGAGGAGCGGGTGAGTGGGCCAGGCAGGCGTGCTCGGGGGTCTCTCGGGGTCCTTCAGAGCAGAAGCTGCAGGGGGCATGTAGAGTTTTGTATAACTCAGGGCTTGTCAAAGGGATTTGGCCCAGCGGTCGGGAGGGCAGGTGGGGGTGTGGGGGCCGCAGGAGCAGGCTGGACCCTCCTGGCCCCCAGCAGGGATGAGGGGCTGTCCTCTCCTGGTGAGGAACGCGAGGGGCTGCATAGGGCCTCCTTCCTCTGGGCAAGTCATGAAGCTGCCACCAGTGACTGAGGGCCCCAGTCCCCTGCAGAGGTCACTGGGAGTGCTCAGGGCATTTGTCTGTGTCCCTGCCAGCCTTCTGCAGGGGCCTCATTAAACAAACCCAGAAAAGGCCCTGGCTCCAGGGTAAACTCCAAATGGTAGAAAAGGACAGAGGGCCAGATGTCCAGCTGTCACCTCCCAGCAGGCCCCTTCTTGTCCCAGGGGACCTGGGACCTGAGCCGCGTGGGGACAGCACAGGAGGACACACTCCCCTCCTCCCACAGCTTTGCTGCTTTCTCCCAAATGGGCTGTTTCGATGCCCACCTGGGCTCCCCCTTTGTGTGGGGGATTCCCTGCCGATCCTCCCTCCCTGTCACTTCTGAGTCGCAGGAGGGTTGAGACCGGACAGGAAAGGAAGGAAAGTGGCCCTCACCCGCGGGGCTGCCACCAGGGATTCATGGTGGCCACGTTCAGGGAGTATTGACATCTGTCCTTGAGATCCAGCACCCACAGCCCCTTGGTGCCCATCCCAGCGCGCTGAGAGCTGCCCCAGTGCTCCATGGGCCGTTCCTCAGGCGCCCGCGCCCTCCATCGGGTCGGCCAGGCGCCCACCGCGCGGGTCCATCAGCCTGGCTCTGCCGAGGTCGGTGGCCACACGGGAGCCCCCGAGGCTGCGATTCGACCTGCGCTTCCTTCACCGGCAGAGGAGCACCCACTGCGCCCCGGACCTGGACGTCTGCCAGGGTCGGGCCTTTTGCCTTCACCAGGCGATGCCTTTCCCGGCTATTGGCCAGGGGCATCGCCACGGCCAGTCGCTTGTCATAGCCCCAGCATTTTCCTAGTGGGTTGCCGTTTTCTTTTACTTTTTTTTTCGGACAAGGTCTTGCTCTGTCACCCAGGCTGGAGTGCAGTGGCATCGTCGTAGCTCACTGCAGCCTCCAACTCCTGGGCTCAAGCGATCCTCCTGCCTCAGCCTCCCAGTAGCACAGACTCCAGGGTGCCCATTGCAGCCCACACTCTCACACAGCTGTAAAAAGCCCAGACTTCTTGCTGCTCAAGGCCTTTCTGTCAGACATGTCAACCGAGTCACACAGCTCACACAAGCAGCTCAGTTACCCACATGAGTGGCTGTGTCCTCCGTGGGACACTCCAGTCCTGGCAGTCCGCTGAGGCCCTAGAAAACAGCAGACAGAAGAACAGGCCACCGGGCAACACTTCCTTTCCCAGCTACTCAAGCCTTCCCTTTCAGACGCGGTCCCCATGCTCCTCCCCTCAAACGCCACCACGGCCCAGGTTTAGAAGGGACCCTGGCTCTTCAGTCCTGTCCTCCTTCTCCGCAGCCCCTTCAGTGCCCACCCCCCAACAGCCGAGCTCCCTCCACAGCTGCCTTGGAAATACACAGACACCCTTCATCCTCAACCCTTAAGTGAAAAAGACTCAACGTTTACAGCCTAGAGACTGGGTTTTACTTAAGAATCTCTAAGGGCAAACCGGGCCCCTCGACCTTTGTTAAAAAGGGCCTTTTCAAACAGTTTCTCTGCTCCCACGGCAGCTGAGATACTGGGAATTCTGTCCCGGATCCGTCTCTCTCAACTCAAACCTCCTGCTCCTCCGGAGACACCCACCTCCACCCACCGAGAACCCCCCAGCACCCACAGGCCTGCGCCTGCCAGCCCCCCCGCCGATTCCAGGCTTCAATCCACTCGACAGAACCCCCAAAACCACGAGCTTGCATAGCGTGCTGTGGTATGTGTGGCTTCTTCTTGTCCTTGTCCTTCTCCTACTTGTCATTCTGTGAATGTCACCACAACCTGGCTTACGTGAGAGGTCCCCCTTTTGCCTATCCTGGGAACCCCAATAATATCCCCCACCGCAGACGCTCTACAGCATCCCTGTTTACCCACGCCCACGAGGCCCTCCAGCTTCTCAAAACTGTGAACTCTGCTTGCCATGTGTGGCCGTGGTCCTCTTAGTTAACACTTCTCTCAGGGCCTCTCCTGGCTCTGCTTTTAGCACTCATTTTCAGCTGTTTAATAACGTTCCTTTTTTTTTTTTTTGAGACAGAGTCTCACTCTGTCACCCTGGGGAGAATGCCGTGGCGTCAGCCTAGCTCACAGCAACCTCAAATTCCTGGGCTCAAGCGATCCTCCTGCCTCAGCCTCCCAAGTAGCTGGGACTACAGGCATGCACTACCATGCCCAGCTAATTTTTTCTATTTTTAGTGGAGACAGGGTCTCCCCCTTGCTCAGGCTGGTATTGAACTCCTGACCTTGAGCGATCCGCCCGCCTCAGCCTCCCAGAGTGCTAGGATTAC
>CAUYRT010086576.1:0-25018 GCA_963574885.1 Lepilemur ruficaudatus | reverse complement strand
GAAGTATCCCAAGAATGGATGGACAGGCACCACATGTACTCACCAGCCAATTGGTATTAGCTGATCAACATCTAAGTGGACGCACAGGAACAACATTTATCGGGTGTCGGGCAGACGGGAGGGGGGAGGAGGGGATGGGTATATACATACATAATGAGTGCGATGTGCACCATCTGGGGGATGGTCAGGCTTGAGGCTCTGACTGGAGGGGGGAGGGGGGCAAAAGCAATGTACGTAACCTTAACATTTGTACCCCCATAATATGCTGCAATAAAAAAAAAAAAAGAAAAAAAAATTTAGCTGATAGTTTAAGATTATAGTCTGAAATTCAGTTTATAATTCTATAGTGTATTTACAAGAGGGCTTGCAAAATTCTCAAAAATACCATGGTAGGCAAAATAATGGCCCTTTAAAGATATCTACATTCTAATCTCCAGAACATATAACTGTGAATATGTTAGGTTATATCACATGGGGGGATTAAGGTTGTAGATGGAATTAAGGTTGCTAATGAGCTGAGTTTAAGATAAAGAGATTATCCTGGAATTTCCAGGTGGACCCATTATAATCACAAGAGTCTTTGAAAGTAGAAGAGAAGGTGGAAGAGAGTCATAGGTGTGGCAGTGGAAGCAGAGGTTGGAGAGATGTGATTGCTGGCTTTAAAGCATGGAGGGGCTCACAAGCCAAGGAATGTGAGCAGCCTCTAGAAGCTGGAAAAGGCAGGAAAATTCCTTGAGGGAGGCTCTAATGAAGGATTCTCCCCTAGCATCTCCAGAGAAGAATACAACTATGCCAACCCCCTGATTTAAGCCTCGTTAAACCCATTTCATAGTTCTGGCTTCTAGAACTGTATGATAAGAGTTTGTATTATTTTAAGCCACTGTTGGTAATTTGTTACAGCAACAATAGGAAACTAATGCACCCATTTATTATAAAGTACTTAAAATGAAACTATGAAATTTCTATATACCATTTAAAAAATTGTTATTTTTTAACTTGAGTTTATAAAAGCACAGCAGAGAAATTTAGAAAATACAAAAAACAAAGTTCAAAATAAAACAATTATCTATTTTTCTACCCTCCATCCATAATCAGTTAACATTTTTGCTAATTTCCTCCTAGCTTTTTATCTGTAATTTTTTTATTTCAAAATATTCAGGGGGTACAAATGTTTTTGTTACATGGATACCTTGTTTTATCTATGCAAATTTTAAAAGTTGAGCTCTGCTTCACTATAAGTATACATCCTGGATTTTTTTAACTTAACATTATAACAAACATTTGTCATGTTAATTTAAAAAAAAGCTTTTTGTAAACATTAGTTTTAATGGCTGTATAATATGCTGTCATGGATAAAATACAATTTATTTAACCATTTCCCTATTTGAGGTCATTGAGGTTACTACCAGAGTTTTATTAGTAAAACTGGTTTTGTGAGGAACATCTATATGAATGGAACTTTTTCTTTGCTTTGTATTATTAAGACAGATTCCTAGAATTGGAAAGATACAGCTCTTGTAAGATGATGATCTAAAGGCTGTTATAGAATTAGATAAATGACAGTAGAAACTTCCAACTACAGAAAGCTTTGGAAATACATGTATGATGCCCTTGCCTGTCCTAAAGGAACTCTTATCATAAGCAAATTCTATTTTTACGATTTGAGACTAGAATACTAGGACACTGGATAGGTGTGGAGATAGTGGATTTTTTAGAGAAAATACTTGAGTGAGCACAGAAAATTGGGAGATGGAGTAAAAATAGTAATTGTGAAACAGTGCATGGAAAACCCCATTATTCTTTTTTTCTCTACATTCTCCATATTTTTTTCAAACTGGGTGTCTTTGTGCATGCGTTTCTTTTCATGTATGCTGCTCATCTCTGTCAGCACCTTTAGTTGTAGGAATCCTGCTGACCTTCCCAGGTTCAGCTAAAATACTGTGAATCTGCCCACTTGCTCTTTTGTACTGCTAATGTAAAACTTCATTCTGTTTAGTTTTTGTTAACTCACTGTTGGCTGAAACCAGGTTTCATTTGTTTCTGTACTTACACAACGTGGACGGAATAAAAATTTGAAAGACTGTGTGGAGAAAAAAAAGCTAAGTAAAAATTGTGTCCAGGAAATTATCCTTTGAATTTTCATTTATACCCTTGAATGAAAAGCTGCTGATTGGCTTGTTCCCAACTCTAATTTTTCTACATACCATTGCTGTATTAGTCCTCCTAAAATTCTGTTTGCACTGATCACCCAGCTTTAATAGGCCTTGGTTTTTCTTGGATATAAAATGAGAGAAGGTTAAGCTGGGTAACTGTAAGATGGCCTCTTTTAAATTTTATCCCTCTGAATCACTAAACTAAGCTCAGAAACCATAATCCGTTCAGCATTTCAACCATGATAAAGTCAAACATGTGCGCCTGCTTTTAAGACTTCCTGTATTCTGGTTGATAAACCCACTGTGCTCATCCTTGTATCAGACAGTTTGTGCGGTTTGCTCCTTCTTCAGAACATGCTTCTCTTCTCTTTGTGTGTTCAAGTCCTACCCATCCTTCAAGGCCTAACTCAAACTCTGTTTGAAATGCCTGAATGAGGCATTCTCTGGTCTCTTTAAGCCATACATAGTGCTCCTGCCTTTGACCTCCTATAGCAGCTGTTTGACACTTAATCATATGTTATCATATTGTTATTTAGCATTATTCACTCATTCAGGCAACATTCTTTGAGCTCTATGACTTCCCTTTTCTGTATTGTATTTTCCCAGGGAGATCAGAGGTTCTTTCAAAGCCAGGAAATGTGTCTCAGGCTTCTTTGTTGTCCCATTAGAAATATTCCTCTTGGGATTGTGTGTATAGTAGCTGTTCAGAAAATATTGGTTGGGGATTTGTTTGAATGGAATCAAATTACATTGAATCCTTGTTATTATACAGAGTTTTGATTCAGCAGCAACAGTATCAACAAATTCTATCATGTGAAGAGTACTGTGCTCTTTAGAGGATCCTGAGGGCAGACAGTTTTTGATCTTAGTCCTTGAACTAATTATGACTAATTATCACCAATTAGATATGAAGTGTCAGATGTTTAGAGGGGGTTTGTAGGAGACTTTGTGATTGAAGGGGGACTTAAACTGGGCTTTAAAGGATGGACTTTGAATACTTTACTAAGGAGTTGGTACTGTAGGCATTGGGATGCTATTAAGGATTGTTAGGGGGCTTTGTAGTGTGCAAAATAAGGTTTCAGAAATGGTTATGAGATGGTTTGAATTGGAAGAGGAAGGCATAGGATGTAGAACAGTCAGGTTAGTAGTAGTGAAGGCTGGTGGCTGTGGGAAAAAAGCCTAGGTGAGCAAGGCGGCAGGGGGCATGGACGAGAAGGGGGTCTGCTGTTTCTTTGGTTTGAATTTCGCTCCTGCATGTACTAGTTGTGAGGTGGTGGGCTAAGTTCTTCGTCTCTCATTCCTCATCTACAGAAATGGATAATTACATTACCTTTTAGGATTGTTATAAGGATTAAATGAGATAATGAGTAGAAAGCATTTAGAGTAGAACCTGGAACATGGTAAACTCACTGAATGATATCTGCTGTAAATATTGATGGCAATTTTTTCAGTTTGCCAATCATTTCTCCTCGTTTCCTCTTGTAATTCTGAATTGTGGTGGTTGTATTATATTCTTATACATAATTGTATCTGTTGATGATAAATAATTCTTAAAAAATTTGCCTGCTATTAAGTGAAGAAATGATTAAGTCCTTTCCACCTCACGTGGTGATGAGCGGTGTTATATGGATAAATAATGTTTGAAATTGAAGAGAAAGGTGGGCCATTGTTGTGCTTTATATTTGGTCTGTGTTAGCATACATCCTCCAGGCCCTCTTGTTACCTTATGTTCTTCTTTGTGTTAGGTTGATTTGTTATGTTTCTCTTTTCTAGATTTTATACTGCTGGGCACTAATCATCTGTAAATGGTTCGTTAGCTATGATGATGGCTTTTGCTTTGTTTAATAAAGAATTCTGTCAAAAGACTTCATCATGCCGCTTGAACGTGGTTAATTGTACCATGTACTTTTCACTGGGGCTCATATAAAATTCCAGTGAGTACTTTGAGGTTATTCTAAAACTTTATTATCTAATTGGCTGGGTTGAGGTTTTTACTAAGTTTAATACTTTAAGAATGTGAAAAAAAAGTCTCTCTCTTCCATCCCCTCTTCAGAATTTCTTAGTTAGTTGACAAGTTCAACTGATTGGAGTGATAAGAGCCCTTAAATTATGCTAAATAAATATATACTCTTTTCAGTTTCACATAACATAAGCCAGAAAATTATGACCTAAATATATAGCTGTGATAAAAACCTAGCTGTCAGAATAGAGTGTCATAATATTTCTTTCTTTAATTTGTAGTGGTTGGAATTGGAAGGGGAACAAAAATGTTGACCAGTATGTTGTCAGGGTCCAAGGTAAGAATACTGGACTAGTTCTACTTTTCTTTAGTGTTTTTCTTAATGACCTGCATGTATTGGATTTTATCAATTAAATAAACTAAGTAAATTGCATGAATGTCACTTCTGAGTATTAATCACAGTGTCTATAAACATGATATCTAAGATTCAAAATGTTGAGACTGTAAATTGAGAATTCTTTATTGACAAACAAAGGAACAAAAAAATCGGTGGTGCCCATAATTTTAAAAAATTATGTTTAGATTTTTAAAATATCATATTTCTTAAATGAAAGGGAACTTAGAGGTCATAAACTCCAGTGGCAGATTTTTTTAAACCTTGGAATTTTTATAGAAACAATAGTATTTTGTAAACCATGTGCTTTTCAGCAAAAACATGCTTTGTTCAGTGGCTACAAAATGTTTATTAAGGAACAGAATGGGGCCTCTTTAGGATGTTAAATTATGTTGTTCATCTGAGATAGTAGCCTTCAAAAGCACCTTTTCAGGCACTTGATAGAGAGAGGAGGGGTTATTTGGAGGCAGGAGAGGCTGGAAACCTGTGGGCTGCTTCAGGCATTCGGCTTGGTGGTGGAAGGAGCATTGAAACAGAAGTCAAGGTGTCAGAGTGGTTAACCTCCTTGGGCCTCTCAGTTTTTCCTTAGGAAAAATGATTAGGGTCTCTTCCAGCTCTAAAAGAGTTAAGAATATCTGTATTCTAATTAGCAATTAGGTGCTGGTTATAATAGCTGGGTGTGAGGGCCAGTGAAAATGCACATGGAAAGAAGATTAATATGACAGGAAGTGGAGAAGAATTTCATTAAGTTCCTGGACTAGACTTTTTATTTGTTTTAAAACCCTTTGTCTAAATGTGATGTAAGTATTTGATAAAGTGATTTCTCTAAATTGTTTCTTTAAAAAAAAAAAAAATCTGTGGTCAAAGATCATTTAAAAAAATTTCCAGTTCATTGTAGACGGATTGACTTTTGTAAAATATAATTAAAATGTTATAGCAATGTAAAATTGCTAAATAAGTTTCTATATAACCTCATTTTCTGAACTTATTATAAACACTGGCCTGTGGACCACACTTTAAGTGGCACTGGTCTAAGTAAGCTTTTCTTAAAATAAAAAGCCCTGCAGAACATATTGCCTGTGATATCCCATTTTAGTTATCAACTGGCATAAAAATCTGTGCCATTCAGTTGGAAGGGATCTTAGTTCCTTAGATAAATGAAAAGTTTCCATGTGGCTTGCTCTGCAATCTTTAAAATATTGCTGTTGAAAAAAAAATCACAGGATATAAAAATTGTGTTAGAATGGAGGCATTTGGTAGTTTCCCAGTAAATTTGTACATTGTACTTAAATACTGACATAGTTTAGAATCTGTTTCTGATACAGATTTTTGTCAGTTGCTTAATATTTGTTTCTTAACTCCAAAATATGAGCAATGATTAATGTGGGATTATGTATGATTTTCATTTTCTTTTTCCACAATATTTGGTATTTTCTAAAATCTTTATAACAAACAAGTCACTTTTACGTTAATAATAAAAAAAGATATGTTTACATTAAGGAATTTGTTTGGGTTTTTTCCCCAAGATAAAATATGTAGAGTTCATTGAAATATTCATTATTTGCCCCTTCGACTAAAACCACAAACACAACACACTATATGTAATTTTAATATATTATCGAAAAGTTTTATTAATACTTGTAAATTCTAGGCTTATTTTTAGAAATATTATGAATGAAAATGTACATGCATCATTGGCTCTGGTATTTTACTTGTCACAAACCATTTCACTGTCAGCTAGCAAAGCCGAATGTCATATGGTGAAATCATTGATCCTCAGATAACTGTAACATAAATAGCATGTCCCAGGTGCATCTTGTTACAGAAACCTAGTTCTTGGGTGTTTCACATTTCAAAAATAGGCATCATGGTCTTGTTAGCTATTTCTGTTTCTTACACTTTGAATTTCATATTATGTATTTGTTGAAAGAATTAAATAAAGTTTAGCTTTAAGTATGTTGAAGATTATATTTTTATCAAAAATATTTAAAAATGGCTAATGGATATTTTTCAGAAAGTATTTTTGTTAACACTGAAAGGAATGTTAGAGATCATTTTAAACAGTGATTTTCAATATTTTTTTTGACCAAGACCCATAGCAAGAAATTTATTTTAGGCCAGGTGCGATGGCTCATGCCTGTAATCCTAGCACCGTGGGAGGCCGAGGTGGGCAGATCGTTTGAGCTCAGGAGTTCGAGACCAGCCTGAGCAAGAGCAAGACCCCGTCTCTACTAAAAATAGATAGAAGTTAGCTGGGCAACTAAAAATATATAGAAAAAATTAGCTGGGCATGGTGGTGCATACATGTAGTCCCAGCTACTCAGAAGGCTGAGGCAGGAGGACCACTTGAGACCAGGAGTTTGAGGTTGCTGTGAGCTAAGCTGATGCTCTGGCACTCTAGCCCGGGCAACAGAGTGAGACTCTGTCTCAAAAAAAAAAAAGAAGATTTATTTTATATCATATCCTGTATACATATACTTGTGTAAAAAGCAAAAATTTCATCAAACAACTTCAACTGTATGTATGATGTATCTTGGATATTTTTCTTTCTATTTCATTAAAAAAATTGGTGGCTACAGCCTCTTAACTTGGCTCGGACCTAATGTTTATTACTCTTTCTCCACTTTCTATTTTTACAGATTTATTTGCATCACAGTGCTACTAGAAAAATTAAACTTGTAGTTTGTGTAGGGTAGATTCACCTCAAGAGTAGCAATATTTAGTTCCAGGATGGCGGATATGCAGTGTTCATGTCGCATCCATATTACAATACACCTTTCCGTCACTAGTCAGTCCTAACTGGAGACTGCTCAGTTGCTGATTGAACATGACCTAACATCCTTTCCTGCGGAATCAAGAAACATCGTTAGAATCCTTTTCAAAGTCTTGCCACTTCATACAGCCACTATCGATTAATGGGTGGAGTGCTGGCCTTTTAAATAGAATCTTTAGGCCAGTGGTCCCCAACTTTTTTGGCACCAGGGACTAGGTTCATGGAAGAGAGTTTTTCCATGGACTGGGGGTGGGGGTTGGGGACTACAGCTTTAGGCCATGAGATTATTTTATTTCCGTCTGTGAAGACCAGACACTGTTCAGATCACCCAGCTCTTTTTTTGTGTTCCCTCCCATTCAGATTAGGGTAAAAGTTAAGGAAAGAGCCACTCCCCTAACTGTTTCTTAGCTATCTTCTTCTCTTGCCTTGTAGAAAGCTTTGTTCTGCCAATAATCATGTTTCTCCTGTCATTTTGTTTTTCCATGCATGCTCTTTTGGGATTATGTGTATAATATGTGTAAAAAGCACATAAGTTTTCTATACAGTGCCTTGCATTAAGAAATTGCACAACAAATAATGTTACTATTCCTGAGTGCTCTACCTGTCCCCAGATCTCTCTCTCCTGAGTTCCAGGCCTGTTGGAGCTTTCTAATCATATGCCCCCAACACCTGAAAGTAATTTTCCACAGACAAGTTCTTTTGGAAATTCTGAATACAGTTAATTTCCTTTCTTTCATTCCTATCTGTAATTTCTGGTGATAATAGGCAAAATGTAACACTAATCAGGAAGAGAAAACATGGTAGTTCTTTCAGGGAGAGACAGAGTTGTTTCTCTGGGCATTAAAGTCAGAGAGAAACTCCTTACAGGAATATTTAATGACAGATGGTGATTCTGAAAAATAGTTTTACAACAGATGTAGATGTGGATCAACATAAAATATAACTTAGGTAAAATGATTCTGAGAGGTTAGACTAATGTGTTCCTTTGGCCTAAATTAATCTGAATATGAAGTGTAGATTACCTAGAACAGAGTGGTATAATTATTTCATTATATATTACAATGTAATAATAGAAATAAAGTGCACAATAAATGTAATGTGCTTGAATCATACCAAAACCTTTCTCCCCCTTCCTGGTCCATGGAAAAATTGTCTTCCATGAAAACGGTCTCTGGTGCCAAAAAGGCTGGGGACTGCTGACCTGGAGAAAGGCAGCAGTCCCTCTACTGTCTTCCCTAAATTATACTTTCTTTGAGCCATTCAGCAAAAGCTGGATAGCAGATGTTGTACTTTGAAGTAACAGACTTTGATGAGGTTTTGGAGTGCTATCTTTATTAGTTTCTATGTTACTGATTAAAGTCGGTTGCTTTGTAAATGTTTTAGAAACCAGATGAACAGATGGAATGGTTGATGTCCTATTATGAAAACTTGAAGAATCTAACTAGCATTGTCCAGATATAAGGCTACCCACATATCTGTGTGGCAGTAAACTGTAGTGGTACCCTCAGGCAAAGCCAGTATTTCCTCAGAAAGCACCTTTGTATCTCCCTCTAGCAATGGAACAAGTGTTGTCATTGGGGTGTACAAAGTTTCCCAACCTGGATGTGGTCAAAGGTTAGTAACTTTCCCCAAGAACACAATAGCATTTTTAGGTTAACCAGTCCTGAAACTCTGAAGTGTGATTTGAATAATGCTCCTATGCAACTCTTTAAGATTTCAGCATTTCTAATCAGTTTTCTCCAGAGGTTAGTCCAATTTGTACCTTTTCTATATACTGTGTTAATATTTACATATTTCATAAGTATTACATTGAAAATTTTGAAGGCTTAGACTTATGAACTGTGAAGAGTTATTCCTTAATGAAGACATTCAAAACCACATGTTTTTGGTTTGGTAGTTTTTTAAAAATATTCTTATCCTAAATAGTATCATTTTGTTTGCTTGTTTGGGAAACTTCGAATCACAAGCTTTCAAAATCAAATCTCAGAAAAAACAGTTGCTTAGCTGAGATGGAAATGATTATATACTTCTGTAATAGAAACATCGTCCTTTCTCCTGAAGAGTACAAAAGTAGATTTGCTCCTAGAGATGTCCAGTTAATGTATGCCGTGGGGTTCAGGAAGCTTGAAGATGAGTAAAGTAGGGAGTAGAGTAGTATCAGTGAGAAGCCACGCGTCTCAAAGAGCACACATGTCAATGGAAAATTCTATAGGAACTCCATTTGTTTTGTTGTAGTGGAATTATGTTGTAATGAATACAGTAATAGAATTTACAGTTACCAGTTTTACATCCTGGAGAATAAACAGCTCTAAAACCCAGTCTCTGTGTAGAATTTAGGCTAGTGAAAAGAAGTACTTTAGACCCAGAAGATGAAATGGTAGGGTGGAATGTATAAATGTCCATGTCTTTTTTCTTCTTTCCCACATATTTTTTGGTGGTGAGGCTTTGTTTGATCTGAAGGCTTAACTGTCTTGGGTGGGTTTTACTAAGTGATTTGTGGATAATTGCATAGAATTGAAGAATAATTAATACTGGATGCCAGGACAAGGGAAAGGTAGGAAACGGCTAAGATTTAAATTGTCAGTTTGCAACAGGCTATGGTCTAACCCCTGAGGCTCTTTCAGGGTCCATTGAAATCAAAACTATTTTCATAGTTTTGCCTTTTTTATTTGCAGTCTCACAAATACGCAGAGCTTTTCATAGGTTACCAGATGTGCAGTGACATCATTGCTCTGATGATTAATGGAATGTGTGCTTGGGTATTAGTGTTTTAAACATTTTTCCGCTTTAATTTCTAATATAGTGTGTATATATACATATATATAAACACACACACACATACATACTGTATTTTTAAAATGTGCCAGGGTTTCTCAGTGAGTTTTAAGTGTGTATAGGGGTTCTGATACCAAAATGTTTAACTGTTGATTTAGATATTGTCTCCCCTGAAAAGAATCCAGCATGTAGCTAGACACGGCCTAACCACAGAACCTGGAATGGTTTGAAATTTAGTAGATACAATCTAGATGTCCAAAACGATAGTGAAATGTGAAGCATTGCAATCGTAGGAACTTCTCCAACATGTGTATAATTCTGTCAACTTTTTATTAAGCTACTACTGTGTCTCCATCTAGTAAGGAACACAATAGAAAAACAATGCAAAATTGCAGCTAACAGAGTTTATATTTGGGAAGGAAAGGATCGATAAAATATACTTGGAAAACAATGAACATCTATAGATAATCATGTGCTAAGCAGTGTGGTGTGAGAGCTCCGTAAGTTGAACCAGACATGTCTGTTACCGTCATTATACTCGGTCGCCTCTGCAGTAGTTGTCTTTATGATGCCTTGCCCTGTTGTGCTGTAACTTCCCAGAGTCAGGGGACTCTCTAGTATGTGTCTGTGTGTCTCTTACCAGCACCTAGGAGAATACTTTGTTCATTCCCGGTCGTTAAGAAACATGATTGAATTTATGGATTTGATATAGGCCTTCATTCTTTTTACGTATAAAATTTGTATTGAGTACCTGTGGAGTGGGGCATTGGGAGATGGGATGGATTAACAAGGTGGCTTTGAAAGATGAATACAGTTTGATCCTTAGAGAAAAGAGCTAAAGGCTAGGGAAGGAGCATGTCCCAGGCATAAGACACCCAGAGTCCAGAGACTAGAATTGGCATCGCATAATTGGAAAACACGTTAAGGCTCCTGGTTCAAACTTGTTACGTAGCAGAATAGAGCAGATACATTCAAGGCACAATATACAGGATTGCACTGTGTTTTTCTTATGCAACTAGACAGACTTTTAAGGCAAAAATTATAGAGAGCATTTTGATGCTTTACTGTTCCTTATGAGAACTAACTCTGACCACTGTTACTGTGAATCATTCTGCATCTTCTTTTCTTTTTTTTTCTTTTTCTTTTTGGAGGCAGAATCTTGCTATCACCCCAGGTAGAGTGCAGTGGTGTCATAATAGCTCACTGCAACCTCAAAATCTTGGGCTCAAGTGATCCTCCTGCCTCAGCCTTCTGGGTAGCTGGGACTATAGGCATGTGCCACGACGCCTGGCTAATTTTTCTATTTTTTGTAGAGACAGGGTCTCACTCTTGCTCAGGCTGGTCTCGAACTCCTGACCTCAAGAGACCCACCTGTCTCGGCCTCCCAGAGTGCTAGGATTACAGGTGTGAGCCACTGCACCCCACCTTGCATCTTCTTTTCTTTGCAAATGATAATAATAATACTGTAATCTGTTGTTTATCAGGGCTAGATACTACTGCTCTAAACTCTTTGCTGCTTCTCATGAGGTACTATTATTTTCCCCATTTTAAGATAAGAAAATGAAGCTCTAGCAGGAAAGACTAACTTAACCTACTTTGCCAGCTGTGGTGGAGTCAGAGTTCAGATTCAGCCAGCTGGATTCTGGGCCTGTGCTCTTACCGTTTGGCCTGCTGTGCCTCTCCCCGTGCTTTGCGTAATCAAGGTTGATTGTTCCAAAATATAGAAGCAGGAATGGGGTATCTCAGGTGATGAGACTGAATATTTAGTTACAAGAAACTAATTTTTGTCAGCACCTACAAAACTTAAAAGAAATTAATTCAAATGCATTGGAGCATTCCCCTCTGTATTGTATTTGTGGGAAAAAAAATTCTGAGCTATATAATATGAAGTCGATTTCATTTGAAGACCCTTAGGCTGCTGAAAATGTCTGCATGTTTATGGGATTTTGAAGTTTTAATATTTTCCTCATTTTTATCTTGGGTCCCTTCACTAGAATTATAAGTTTGTCATTAATAAACTTATATTTCTACAAAGTGCTTTGGGCTTTCTCTTTTAAAAATACTCACATAAATACAGATTATTTTCAGTGGAAATATAGTCCTTGTACTTTTCTCACTAATTCATGTGATATTCCAAATAAAATTTGAATTTGACCAAAAGAGAGTAGTGAAAAGAATATATACTACAGATGTGCCCTAAGATGAGAAGACAATCCTCAGTTAAATAATAATGATCGAATTCTTCACTTGTGAATAGTGATCAGTTCTTAGAAGTGACTTTTTTCCTTTCAGAGAGCTTAAATATCAATTTCTCTTTGTTAAGAAAACACATGTAACAGTTATAGACATCACCTCTGCTATACTAGTTTTGCTCATTTTCTACATATTTAGCTTTTGCTAAGATTTGTCTTTTTTTTTTTTTTTGAGACAGAGTCTTGGTCTGTCACCTGGGCTAGAGTGCTGTGGCATCAGCCTAGCTCACAGCAACCTCAAACTCCTGGGCTCAAGCGCTTCTCCTGCCTCAGCCTCCCAAGTATCTGGGCGCATGCCACCATGCTCAGCTAATTTTTTTATTTTTCGTAGAGACGAGGTCTTGGTCTTGCTCAGACTGGCCTCAAACTCCTCACCTCAAGCGATCTTCCCACCTCGGCCTCCCAGAGTGCTAGGATTGTAGATATGAGCCACCGTGCCTGGCTGAGATTTGTCTTAGTATTTCATGTAAGAAGTAATAAATCAACTTACGTAAAGTTAATTTTAGTTGTATGTGCAGAAAAATTACTGAACCTTGTGATGGCCATGTCAGGGTTTATTGTGTCATTCTCTTTACTCATAGATATATTTGAAAAATTTCCCTTTAAAAACAAACTGCCCAGTAAGTGGTTTTAGAAGTTTGTTTGCAATAACAGTAGTCATAATTATCAATAAAATCATGTTTTTCTTTCTCATGTTGGCTAATGTGGGAAGTTTGTGAATGTTCCTCAGGTAACACAAATGTTTCCCACATATCAAAACCAAACTAACAAAACAGTTGCAGTCTATTATTTTTGCCTTCATTTTGTATCTACTTGATAGTATTAGTAAAATTCTGTACATGCATAAGTTTTTCTTTACATTATGCCCATTTTTCTCCCTTGTTTCTCTTCCCCTAGAGGTATACTGCCATTGGAGAACTGGGCAAAGCTACCGATACACTAGATTCTACAGGGAAGGTAACAGAAGAAAAACCTTACGGTATGAAGTTCATCTTATGTAGTCCTTCTGTTTAATATTTAGAGAAAGTTTCTGAGAATGCAAAATTTTAAAATAAATCTCTTACCTGACATTTCCAGTGATTTCAGTTCTCAGTACATTTCTTTAGGATAAGAAGATTGGAAATTGTTTATCATATTGTTGCTTATTTGATATGTTTATGAATAAAGATTTATCGTGATTGCCTCTTTTCCTATAATGAATTGTTTTAATGGTTAGCTTTATTCTTCCAAATAACTCCCTTACCAAAAACATGTGTAGCTAGGGTTTAGGTTATTTTCCCTATTAAGGGAGAAACAAAGCAGAGATACTCTCATGTTATATTTTATCTGTCTTTAGAAAACAAACAAACAAACAAAAATAACAATTATTTGCTGGCTGTTGAAATAAATGTGCCAGGTTTAATACTTTAAAACTAATCATGTTTCTGCTTTTGGAGTATGTAAAAAGATGACAGAGGGAAAGCTATTTCTCTGGAAGGAAAGCGGAACTCACTGGTGCCCACCTTAATATTTCTCCCATTCCTTCTTTCACTACTTTAAGAAAGGATGGATAAATGAAATGGTCTCCTAGCAACTGTCACAGTGCTTATACTATTTATAATGCAGCAGTTGCAGTTTTGTAAGTCAGTTCACCTGTGTTATGTCGCTAATTGTGAATTTTTTGTAGACTTCCTGTTTTTTTCTCTGTGTTTAATGTTATCTCTTAATTTAGTTGTAGGCAGTCTAGCCTCTGCCCGTCCCCCAGCCTCTATTTTTGTGTTGATTGTCCTTATATGTGTTACATATTGCCCCAGTAGTGAGCCCAACTTTTTTCTTGTTCCTAATAGCTTTACTTATTCTATTAACATTTATGTGTAGCTTACTATCTTGCTCGGTTAATTAAGCAACATAATGAAAAGAAAAATCGCAGATTTATTTCAAGTCCTTTTAAAAATAGATGTTGAAGTATTCTTGGAATCATTGTTATTATTATTAGCAAATAATAGCAGACCCTCACTTAATTGAAACCTAACTATAACCTTTAACCAGAAGGCTTTTTAGATTAAAGAGGCATAAGGCCATAGGAGGATATCAGAGATTTCCAGAGTATACTATAGCTGTGTTCCCCAGACCCCTGGTCATAGCCCCGTACTGGTCCATGGCCTGTTAGGAACCTGGCTGCACAGCAGGAGATGAGCGATGAGTGAGCTAGTGAGGCTTCATTTGTATTTATAGCCACTCCCCGTCGCTTGCATCATGGCCTGAGCTCCACCTCCTGCCACATCAGTGGTGGCATTAGATTCTGCATTATGATGAGTTGTATAATTATTTCAGTATATATTACAAGGTAATAATAATAGAAATAAAGTGTACAATAAATGTAATATGCTTGAATCATCCTAAAACCATCCCCCACCCAGTTCATGAAAAAATTGTCTTCCATGAAACAGGTCCCTGGTGCCAGAAAGGTTGGGGACCACTGTACTATAGTCATTACATATATAATTAAGTCTCATGTACCTCTGTCTCCATTTGCCAAAGCATAATAAGGAGAATGATTGATATGCAGAATAATGGTCCTAGGGTAATGTAATTAAGGATGGGATGCAACTTAGTGAAGTATAAAGAGCACTAGAGTAAGCAAACCTGGATTTAATTTCTAGCTCAACCCTTTTGTAGCTGTGTATCATAAATTTGAAAATGCCTTAATCTCTATGTTTCAGTTTTTTCATCTCCAAAATGATGATAATGATACCAACCTCATAGTGTTATTAGGAGGATTGATTGGAAGAGAATGGATATGGAGGTCTCACAGACAAGTCATGAGGTTCTCAGTGGTCCCATCAGAGATGATAGTAACTTGGACCAGGGTGATGGTGGTAGAGAGAGAGAGAAGTTTTCAGATTAGAACAATGGTTAGGAAGTGAAATTGGTGAGATTTGTAGATAGACTGCATGGGGATAATGAGGAAGTTGTAAACCATGACTTAGGTTTTTGAGTTTTAAAATTGGTTATGTGATGGTACAATTTATTGAGTAGGGGATACTACAAGAGAACCAATGACAGAAATACTTAAACACACCCTTTCTTTCTGTCCTTAAGCATTTTGGAATTTAAAAAAATTCTACTCTGTGTTGGGTCATTTGTAACCTTATTTACTTACCTTAAAGAAAGCTCAGTCTGTTAAAATCATTTCATTATAATGTTGCAGTAAATCATAGAGAAACTAACTTTCTTCAGGGCTTGAACAGGAGAGTTTCCTACGGTTTATTGAATAGTATTTGTAGTCCCAGCAAATTGGAGCTCAGAGAATTTTGCTGATTGGCGTGATTTTTCTGTGTGCTTTCAGTAAATCAACAAATATTTATCATGTGTTTAAGCTGCTATAGTAGGTACCATGAGGAAGATAAGTGAGACCTCGTCTGTGTCCTTAAGGAACTCATTGTTTAATGGAGAGCTCTGACCTGTGTTTTCAACCCTCTGAGGCCTAATGGTGAGACCTATGACCAATATTTTATAATGTCTTCTTCACTATCCTGAAATAAAACTTAGAGATACTCTAACCTACCTACACGTATGTTTTTTAAAAAAATCAATATACTACAGTAAGTGCAATATAAAAAAGAAATAAAAGTAATTTATAATAAAATAGGTATGTTGGTATGGAAATGCACAGATATTACTACACAAAGTGTTAATGAAGTAGTCAGATGTTTACACTTACATATAAATCTCTGTGAAGGCCACAGGTACAAATGCAAAGTGATATAGGCATGTTGTGTTAATGACTTAGTACTGGAAATTCAGTGTATGCAAAACTAGCCATACTTCCTGTTTAAATGTAAAATAGAGTTAAGTTCTAGCCTCAGGTAATTATTAATATAAACAGGCTTTTCACCTCCCTATCTGGCAGACATCCAGAAGTCAGGCAGGACACAAGGAATTCTTCCCTGTGGTCCATGATCCTGCACATCTGGCATCCCCGGTCTGCACCCAGGAAAGGCCGTTGGAGCTATCACTTCACCCAGTTATTGTAACAACCAAAAATGCAGTTCTTAATTGACCTGTCATGAACAACTGACATTTGGATAAAGTCACTAAGACAGTATGCAGGCCATGGCAAATGAATGTTCTGAAGACATTTTGTCCCATCTAGACAAGTATTATTTTTCGCTGTTGTTTTAGATAGTTGAAAGCTAGCTTAGAATAATAAGAAAATGAGTCTCTGGCTTAGTAGACTCAAAGTTCAAAGCATTTGACAGGGCTTTTTCATTGATTCTCTATCATAACACCCTCTGTTATTCCTAAATAGGGTTTTTTCACTGTTTACAATTATACTGTATATTTGATTGTTGATCCCTTAAGCTATGGGGTTGAAGCCATGTCTCTTTTGATCCTCATTGTATTTTTGGTGTAATGTGTGGCATACAGAATAAAATGTTTAATGTATGAATAAATAAAGCAGACAACAGAGACATTCTCAGATAAGACGCCAGGTAAGTTCCAGGAAAAGCAAAGTCTCTTCCTACCTTCTGCTGTTCTTTTCTCATCTGCCTGTGGGTATTAAATCTCCAGTACTACGGCTAGTGTCTCTGAGGACACACAGCTTCAATGTGCTCATCAATGAGTTAGTTTTCCACTGAGCTCAGGACAGTAGGACCTTGGCTAGATGTGGGCCAAGCATCTGGGGAGGCCTAATTGTTCCTGCGTTGGGAATATTTTCTGTCCCTCCTGTTTCTTATTGTGAGGCAAGAAATGTAAAAGGAAAGTAGAATCCCATGCCAAAATCCTCTGTTCTAAACACCACCACCCATTAGTCTTGTGACAGGATGTTCCCAATGTCTTCTCGAATGGATATAGCTGATTCTGTGTCTAATGGGAGTAGTTCCCCTTGGACTGTGTGTGGTTTGGCTGCCCACACTTCAGAGGCTTATCCTGGGGGAAGCTGAAGAGTTGAATGGGGTCTCAATTGTGATTTAAATAAGTAAGGTACACTCTATATTAAGGCTAGTGTGTAGCTGGGTAATAATCTTATGGTGCAATTTGTTTATATTTAAACATTGTATTATAAGGTATTACACAAATAAAGAAAAGTGAACAAAAAATGAATTTGCAACTCAATGAGTTACCACAAAGCAAACTCCATGTAGCTACCACCCCTAGTCAAGATACAGAAGACTCCTAGTAAAAAACCTTAGGCCCCATTCCAGTCACTAACACATCCTTCTTTTCCAAAGATAACTACTATTCTAAAACTGTGATATAGTTTTGCCTATTTTTGAACTTTGTATAAATGTAATTAAACAGTATGTATCCTTTTTTGTCTAAATTCTTCTGCTTATATTTGTGAGATTCATCAATGTTGTTCAGTATTTTGGACTTTTTTATTGCCGTGTAGTATGCTACTGTGTGAATATACCACCACACGTGTGAATTAATACATATATACGTATGTATACTCTCACACCCTCTTCTGTTCTTCTGACGTTTGGGTTGTTTCTGGTTTGGAGCTATACGACTAAATCTGCTATGTATATTTTGTACTTGTCTTTTGGTAGACACATATACTCACTTCTCTTGGGTATATACCCGTGTGGAATTGCTGGGTTATAGAGTAGGTATATATTTTACTGTAATGGAAATTGCCAAACAATTTTCCAAAGTAGCTGTATAACATTGCATATTATCCTCAGCAATACATGGTATTAGCAGTGTTTTAAATTTTGGCCATTCTGGTGAGTGTGTAGCGGTATTTCATTGTGGTTTTAATTTGCTTACAGATGAGATTCAGTACTTTATGACATACTTTTTGGCTCATTAGTCATCTTCTTTTGTGTATTGTCTATTCCCCATTTTATTTTCTTTCCCTATTGATTTCTCTTTTTCTTACTGATTTGTATGAGTTCTTTGTATACTCTGGATATGTGCTCATCTTTTGGTTATGTGTGTAGCAGATATTTTCTCCTACTTTGTGGCTTTCCTTTTTCCTCTCTTAATTTTATCTTTTGGAAAATAGAAGTTCTTAGTTTTAATTTTGTCTGGTTTATCAAGTCTTTTCCTTTATGGTTGGTCCTTTTGGTATCCTGTTTAAGAAAACTTCTTCTACCACAAAAACATGAAGATATTTTTCTATGTTCTAGAAACTTTTATTTCTTTGCCTTTCACATTACATCTGCAATTCACCATTTTTTCCCTACATTGATATCTAGTTGGCACTCAGCACTTTTAAACCCCACTACTCTGCATTGCCTCCTTTGTCATAAATCAAGCACCATTTAGGCATGGGCTTGTTTGGAATCTATTTTTCTACATTGGTCAGTTTCTATCTTTGTGCTAATACTAAACTATCTTAATTGCTAGAGTTTTAGACTAAATCTTGATATCTGGAAGAGCAAGTCATCCTACCTTATTCTTATAGATATTTTTCCGTAGTTTTTTAATAGCTTTCTTATCAAAGTAAAGAGGTTGTCTTGTTGAACTTGCCTTGCTGAGTTCTGGGTTTTTGTTTGTTAATTTGCTTTTTTTCATAAATCGTGAGAAGATCCTGGATTTTGTCAGGTAGTTTCTGCATCTATTGATTTTTCTTATTCAAACATTAAACTAACTTTACATTTCTGCATAAACCCAACTTGGTTGTGATGTGTTATCCTTTATAAAAATTGTTGGATTTGACTTGCTAATATTTAGTTTAGGAGTTTTGCATCTGTATTTACGAGTAAGATTACTTTGCATTTTTCTTTTTTCTTAGTGCCTTTGACTGGTTTTGATATCAAAGTTATGCGGACTTTATATAATGGGTTGAGTAATATTCTCATTTCTTCTGTTCTCCGGAAGAATTTATGTCAGATTGACATTATTTCTTTTTCTAATGTTTGGTAGAATTTACTGGTAGACATCTGTTCTGGAGTTTTCTTTGTTAGGAAGTTTTTAAATTATGGATTGGGTTTTTTTTTTTTTTAACTATTGGACATATTTTTTATTGCTTATATCATTCTAGATAATTTTTCCCCTAGAGATACAATAGTATTTCTGATGGTTCATTGCTAGTATATAGAAATGGTGTTGAATTTTGTATATTGAGCTTGTGTTTTTCAACTTTGCTAAATTCACTTATTTCTAGTTGCCTTTGTATAGATTTCCTATTAGAGTGGGTCTAAAGTAGACTTTTTTCCAGGTCTAAATTAGCCCTACTCCTAAGGCATGGCTTTTCTAGGGTCTCTATTGAATGTTTTGGGTGTTTAGCAAGTTTCTTCATTCTTGGTGGTTGAAATTGAGACAACTTCCAGCCTCGTAAGAGCTTTACTAGTAGTTCTTTGGTTAATTTTATCGAAACTCTCTCTATATGTGTGCAGCTTAGAATTTAGCCAGAGTCTCAAGATGGATATCTCTTTCTCTGTGTAATTCCCCCAAATTCTAGCTGCCACTGCTTCCTCAAACTCCGATCTCTGTTTAGGGGATCACTGTGCTGTGTTTGGGATTCCCCTCTCTGCCCCACTGTTAAGAAAGCACCGCAGGTGATGATGGGGCTTTTCCTGCTTATTTCCATTCTCTCAGGGATTGCAGTCCTTGCTGCCTGTTGTCTGCCTAAAAACAGTTCTTTCATATATTTTTTTCCAGTTTAACAGCTGCTTATGGCAGCAGGACTTGCCCAGTAACAGTCACTCTGTTGTGGTTGAATATAGTTTTAACCTACCATGGTGTGTTTAGCTTCATAGTTCAGTTAAGCACCAGCTGTCATGTTGTCAGTTCACTGGAATAGTCAATACATTATAAGCAAATAATGATGTATGACATGATCTTGTATATATTAATGTTATGAGACTGACTTTAAAAAATTAATCTCAAATGAATGCTGTCATATTGATGGTTTATTAATTTACTAAACAAAAAATAATTACCCAAGTCATTCTTACCTTCCTTTACCAAATGTGCTTTTTCTGGCTCGTTATTGGGTATACTTGCTGTGGCGATTCCATTTCTTTTTAAATACTTTGGAGGTAGAGTCTTTATTATATTATAGGGATAATTATTAATTGGATTTTACTAGTACCATGTTTTAGATATAGCCAGCTTCCACTACATACTTACATACAGCTTAGCTTTTATTATAAAGTAACTTGCTATGTAGGCTTTCTGTCGAGTGATTCAAATATCAGATGAATGATTGGCCTGGGTGACTTTTAAATGCCCTTCAACCTTGAGATTCTATTATTCTTCAGCAAATTAAATTCAGCAAGAATGTCTTGAGTGCCATCTTAATAGGGTTTGTTATAGAAGAAAAATTGTCTTTGCCTTTGAGAAGCTTAGAATTTCATTGGTGAGATAATATCTACATATATAAACAGGGAGTAGTTAAAAATTGTGTATGATTAATTGCAGAATGAATAGCCTCAGATGTTCAGTTAGAGAAAGAGACAACATGGCAGAAGTAGAATGAGAGAGAACACATCTAGTCATCTTGTGTGTGGGGATATCAGTGAAAGAAAGGCCTGGAAGCAGTACAAAGGAATACGCATTTGCAGGAATGTCAGCAAAGAGACCAGCCTTGCAGAAGTAGAAAGCTGTTTGATCTCGTTTTAAAAATCTGTGGCAAAGTTATGAACTATTGCAGTTTTATCAACAATAGCATTTCTTTTAGCAAGTGCCAGCATGGTGATAACACTGGCTATCTAGATTTGGAAATCTTATATTTGTGTAACTAAGGTGCCACCAGTAATTATGTTTTAATGTTGCAGCAAAGTAAAAATTTTTCGTGGAAAAGTCCTCATCTGTATCATGAGATATATCTCATATATCAGTATGAATAGAACAACCATCTAAGATCTGCCTTTTTGGAGCTACTGATTGTTGGAGAAATTCTTTTGAGTTTTGCAGCTCTTCTCTATCTGTTTGAGTCTAGTAGATTCTAGTCTTTGTCTGTGTTTAGCTTTTAAGGGTCAAGGTCATTCTGAGGTTAATACTGTCTTGCTGAGTTGATATTGAAATCTGGACACAGTATTCCATGCTATCTTTTAATTTTTATTCTGGTATTGAAACAGTAATTGAAACACTAGTTTTTATTTAGTATTGTTCAAATAAAATCAAATGTAAAATGCATATACCAGAATAAAAAATTGAGATAAATTTCCTACAAAATGGTAAAAGCACTGAATTTTCTTTCCATTAACTATGACCTAAAGAGATTATAGAATATTTCTATGATTTGGTTTATTATTGAATATGAAATATGTATAAAGACTCATCTATAAATACAAAAATTATAAATATTAAATTTCAGTATGCCATACTTTTCAGTTTTTAAAATTAGAGAACTAAAATATTGCATCATTTTGTTTGAGGGAGTATCAAACAAAAGCTGAAAATGTGACTAAGTGACAGATACTAAAAGCATTATGTGTATGTCTTCATTCAAATTTTCTAAAATCATTGTTTCAAAAATGCCTTTACTAGGCTTGCTAAAATCCTTGCTATGTGTATTCTTTTTTTGCACTGGCTTATTTTTGAGGCTGACTGAGAATGTTCATTTAAAAGAAGAGAGAAATTTCAAGAGCAGAGAAGGGAGGAGAGAGACAGTTAAATATATCTTTACTTGCAGACAGAGTTGAATGTGTGTAAAATTTAAATTCATGCCATAACATAAAATAGTTTTGAAGTCTTATCAGGTAAAACTTAAAAATGTGGATAATACTTGATAATCTTTAGTACCACTTTAAGTTATTTATAATATTTGATGCCTAGAGAAACTTAAAAAAGAGCTATGGGAATTATGTTTCTGCTTACCTTCTGATCACCTCTTTATTGATCACTGTAGGACTATTTCTATAGCTAATATGGCAATTTCCTCAGGTCTTCTAAAGGCCGTAGTCAGAACCAACTAAATGAATATAAGATGATTGGATCATTTTTATTGGAGAAAAAATTGAAGCAAAGGAAATTTAGTCTTAATAAAGAGCAATATAAGACTTTCTCCCTCTTATCTCATTAATGTATGTTTTATTCTTCTCAACAAGGTAGAATCTGGCCTACAAAACATACATCGTGGTATTAGCTTTGTTGAAAAAATTTTTAAATGAATTTTCAGAGCTGTTGATGCTATAAAAATAGCATTGTACTTCTGTGGTTGCTTTAGTGTCAATTTTTCCTTCATTTTTGGCAGATAAAATAACACAAGAAGATATTGAAGGCATTCTACAGAAATTTACTGGGAATATAATGCAAGTACCCCCCTTGTAAGTTTAATTACTGAATGTCGATAAATGTTTTATTTTACTTTCCAGTGGTTTACATCACTCTAATTAAAATAAATGATCTGCCTTTTACTATATGGCAAGGCAGGTTTTAAATGTGACATGGCAAATGATCAAGTAAAGGTGAACCTGATTTAGAAAGGGTCCGGAGCTTGTGGCACTCTCTAAGACGTAGTGGAACGTGGTCTCCTTTGTTCCTACGTGTCGCCGCAGTCTGATATCTGTGCTATTCCAGTGCTTACTGGCTTTTCTGATTCTTATCAATAGACGTGGGGCAGTTTTGGTGCCCAGAGATGTCACTTTTCTCAGAACTGCTGTGAAGGGACCAGTGTAATCTGGGAAGGGCATCACAGCTGTGATTCAGAGTACTAATGTGTGCTGCCTGTCAGGTGCTGGGACCATTCCTTTTAGGCAGAATCAGTGAAGCAGGTGAGAGTTGAAACTTACTAAAAATATAATTATATTGCTTCACCACTTGTCTTAGTTCATGGGCTGCTATAACAAGAATAACACAAACTGGGTAGCTTATAAACAACAGAAATTTATTTCTCACAGTTCTGGAGGCTGGGAAGTCCAAGATCACGATGCCGACAGGTTTGGTGTCCGGTGAGGGCCTGCTTCCTTCTTGCTGTGTCTTCCCATGGTGGAAGTGGCAAGGCAGCTCTCTGGGGCCTCTTTTATAAGGGCATTACTACCTTTCATGAGGGCTCTGCCCTAGGACCTTCCAGCAGCCCACACCTCCTAATACTATCACCTTGGGAGTTAGGATTTCAGCATATAAATTTTGGGGGTACACAAACATTTAGATCATAGCACCACTTAACCATATTTTTGTGTACATTACCATTTTAAGCAAATTGCTTTTGTTTTAATGGCTGATGACTATAAGATATGTCAGGGTAAGTTACAGTTCTTTTAGAATTTAATATTTGTTTTTAAAAATCTTTATTTTTTCAAGAACACTGAAGTATCTATGAGGAAGTTTTTCATGATTTTGCTTCAAATATAAAGATGTAAAAATTTTAGTAAGATTTACATAAACATTTTGGATCATTTTTAAAATAAATTAAACATATTTATTTATAAGAACCATTTTAGAATTTTCTGTGATTATTCTAAGAATTTTATGGTCTAATAAAATTTAATCACACAAAGCTAAGATCTGTTAAGTAGAATATTTGTATATTAGCTTTTTAGAAACATTTTGTTAACTTTTATATAAAAATGAATATTGTAATAGAAATGGTTTCAGGGAAATATAGCTGAGATTATTATGACCAGAGGCTACTAGGTCCTTTGTGCCTTTAACGTAGAATGAAGCCTAGTAAAGACAAAACATGAATAGATCATCTCTAGGAAGATGATTAAAGAGTAAAATTGGCAACACTGATTATTGAGTGTTAGAATGAGCTTCTATTAGCCTCAGATATTTAGAAACTATCCATGACAGCATTGTGGAGTAGATTGGAAGAAAATACTAGTTTATTTTTTAGAAGGATTTTCAATTTAAAGGGCTGCTGGTCATCCTTTCTTTCCATGCCTTAATCTGAAATTATCTCTCCATCTTTCTAAAGCACTCTCAATTCTTGCTCTCCCTTACTCTTCCTCTCTCCCTCTCTTATCTTGCAAGGTATTCTGCATTAAAGAAAGATGGCCAGAGACTTTCGACTTTGATGAAGAGAGGTGAAGTCGTAGAGGCAAAACCTGCCAGGCCAGTGACTGTATACAGTATCTCCCTTCAGAAATTCCAGCCACCATTTTTCACATTAGGTAAGATGAGGAAATTTGAAATCATTTGTATTGACATGTACCTTTATTTTGTATTTGGCTATTTTTGTGTAATTTTAGTGTGTCCCTGGGATATTGGAGATTTTTTTTTAATTTGAATTTAAGGAAGGTTAGGATTTGTTAATAACTTTTTGATAACACATTTAATGAGACACCTAAAGCTATAGGGAGGTTCAGAAATCCCTTTCTAACTAGGCTGAGTTTTTCATATATCGTATTATGTTACCTTACTATGAGGTTGAAAGTAACATACTGTAGATCTCTGTAGAGAAGAGCAGGTAAGAAGTATATATTGTTTACATTTTAGATATTTATTATCTTTTTCCTCCCATGACAAGTACCTGATAGATTCTGTTTTAGAATTGACATAATTTGTCCTTTTAAAACAAAGCAGTTTTAGTTTTTGGACAAGAAATTCTAAGAAGGGAGTAATTTTTTCCCCTTCTTTGTATCCTATAAATTATTACTAAAGATCTTGAAAATATGGAAAAAAAATGGGTAAGGTAGAAATCTATTCTTGGACATGTGGTCACATTTTAGGTTATCAATTTGAATTTATAATATATATTTGAAATAAATATAAAAGCCAAAAAGTTTGTTTCTATTGTTGGAAATTTTATGATCTTCACAGCTGCAGAAAGTTGTGAAGAGCTATAAAAAATCAAAAGCTATAGTTCTTTTTTTTTTTTTTTTTTTT
>CAUYRT010086575.1:0-28127 GCA_963574885.1 Lepilemur ruficaudatus | reverse complement strand
CTCACTCCGCTGCCCAGGCTAGAGTGAGTGCCGTGGTGTCAGCCTAGCTCACAGCAACCTCAAACTCTTGGGCTCAAGCGATCCTACTGCCTCAGCCTCCTCAGTAGCTGGGACTACAGGCATGCGCCACCATGCCCGGCTGATTTTTTCTATATATTTTTTCTTGTTGTCCAATTAATTTCTTTCTATTTATAGTAGAGACGAGGTCTCGCTCTTGCGCAGGCTGGTTTTGAACTCCTGACCTTGAGCTATCCGCCCGCCTCGGCCTTCCAGAGTGCTAGGATTACAGGTGTGAGCCACCGTGCCCGGCCTATTTATTTACTTTTTAATCTTTTGCTTAGTTGTCCTATCTGTTTTTGAAAGTGGGGTATTGAAGTCTCCAACTATTACTATTGAATTGTCTATTTGTCCCTTCAATTCTGTCAGTTTTTGCATCATGTATTTTGGGACTCTGTTGTTAGGTATATATACATTTTTTTAATTATTTCAAAATATTATGGGGGTACAAATGTTTTGGTGCATGATTACCTTGTATAATGCTTAAGTCAGAGCTTTTGGTATGCGCATCACCAGAATAGTGTTCATTATACCCAATAGGTAAGTTTTTATCCCTCACCAATCCCCACACTTCCCCCTTCTTGGTTTCCAATGTCCTTTATATCTCTTTGTGCCTGTGTGTTCCTATACATTTTTAATTGTTATATCTTCCTAATCAGTTGACTTTTATTCTAAAATGTCATTCTTTGTCTCTATAATTTTTGTCTTAAGGTCTATTTTGTCTGATATTGTTAATAGTATAACCACTCCAGCTTTATTTTGGTTACTGTTTGCATGGTATACATATACCCTTTTTCCATCCTTTTACTTTCTGCTTTTGTGTCTTTGAATCTAGTGTGTTTCATGTAGATAGCAAGTTGGTTTGTGGGTTTTTTTTAATCAACCTAACAATCTCTGCTATTATACTTTTTGTTTTCTATATGTCTAGTGGCGGTTTTTTTGTTGTTGTTCTTTCTCCTTTACTGTCTTCGTTTATATTAAGTGGATATTTTCTATTGTAACATATTAATTCCTTTAATGATATTTAATTATATTCCTTAAGTTATTTTCTTAGTGGTTTTTCTCTAGGCCTTACAATACACATCTTATCAAAATTTACTTTAGATTTATTCTGATTTATTCTAAGGAATATAGAAGCTTTAATTCTAACTCCATTTCCTCCCTCCCTTTTTTGTACAATTGTTATACATAGTACATCTATGTATTACAAACCCAATAATACATTGTTGTAATTATTACTTAAGGTAATCTTGTATTTTTTAAAGAAGCTGAGAAAAGAAAGCATATATTTAGAGAATTTATTATATTAACCTTCCTATTTACCATGTCTGGTTCTCTTCATTTCTTCCTATGGATTTGAGTTACCATCTGCTGTCATTCCCATAATTTAATACAACTTCTCTCTCATCTCTTTTGTGCTTATTAATAGTCAAAGATACTACATTGCTATGTTATAGGCTCAACAATATAGTAATAAAATATTGTTTTATACATTTGCTTTTTAAATCAGTTGAGAGAGAAAGGATAAGTAAATATATAATTATACTATCTTTTATAACTGCCTACTAATTACCTTTACTGGCACTCTTGTTTTTTCATGTAAATTCAGTTACCCTCTGGTGTCATTTTTCAGCTTGAAGAACCTCCTTTAGTATTTCTTGTGAGCCAGGTCTGCTAGCAACAAATTCTCTCAGCTTTTGTTCATCTGGCAGTATAGTTTGTCTTTAGTTTTGATATATGGTTTTGCTGGATATAAGATTCTTGTTTGATAGTTTTT
Organism: Lepilemur ruficaudatus; assembly: GCA_963574885.1. Lineage (NCBI taxonomy): Eukaryota > Metazoa > Chordata > Mammalia > Primates > Lepilemuridae > Lepilemur > Lepilemur ruficaudatus. Next base: position 26,293 of record CAUYRT010086575.1, on the reverse strand, counting down.
TGCTTTTAGCACTTTGACTAGGTCATTCTGCCTTCTGGCCTCCATTGTGTCTGATAAGAATTAATCATGATGAATTTTATTGGATTTTCTTTGTATATAATGAGTTATTTTCTCTTACTACTTTCAAGATTTTTTAAAATTTTTAAAAAATTTTATTTATTTATTTAGGCAGGATCTCAGTCGTTCACCCAGATTGGAGTGCACTGGCCCAGTCATAGCTCACTGTGGCCTCAAACTCCTGGGCTCAAGCAATCCCAGGATTGTGTTCCCAGGAGTGTTCGCTGCTATCTCTTTGTCAAACTTCTGGCTATTCTGCATAGTCATTTGTTGCTGCTAGTGTTAAAGAGTTACCAGCACTCTCTTATTTGCTCTCAATCAGGATCTGTGTTGTCAATGCCCTTAGGAAAGGATTTTTCTACTCTTCATTCCAAATAAAGTCAGCCCCCGCCCTCCCACACCCTGCCACCACTCTTCCAGAGCTATAGAATTTCTTTATTATAGTCTGCCTCAGCCCCTGGACAGAACGTTAACTTTTATGCCATTAAAAGAAAAAGGGGGAGGAATGCAGTAAGATAGGATATCATCCCTCTTCTCTCAGGATAACATCCCTACTTTTTGAGCAGGGGAGGCGTGGGTAACCCTGGGTTTTTAGCTTGTCCCTCCAGGTATGGAACTCCGTAATAGAATTGAGGTGGGGCCTTCAGGGCCCCAGGGGAGCTGGGTCTGGGGGAGTTTCTACCCCAGGAGTAGAAGCTAGGTAGGAAAAAGGAGCCTCATTCCTCCTGGTTGCTTCTCAGAATAGAGCTTCTGCAACACAGGGCTGGGGTTTGATGAGAAATGAAAATGGTATGCTTTCTTTCAGGGTAGCCCTAGGCTGGAAACTAGAGAGAGAGGGGAGCCCCCATCTTCCCAGCCATCTGCCTGGGGTAAAGTTTCCACAATACAGAACTGTACTGGTGGGGAGGGGACAAGGAAAGCAAACAGAGCTGCAAATGCTGCAAACTCTTGCTGTTCTTACCAAGATTTATTAGATTTTCTCAAATGAATTTTTCTCTATTTGCTGTATGCTCTTAAGATAATTTGCAAAGACTTTATTCTGTTTTATAATTTTTACCAGTTAAAGGTTGTTTTGTTGGGGAGAGGGTATGCCAACCTCCTCACTTCACCATTCCAGAAATCCTGCTCTGGTTTGAACACATTAAAAGAAAATTCAGTAATCTTTTTGAACCAAGCTTTGGATGTTTTTTGAACTTTGTTATTTAAAAGCAAAGGGAAAAATATAGGCGATATATCCCCCACCCCCTACCACATACACATACTACACTACACATACCCTTAGTGATACATTCTCTTATTTTTAAGTATTACAGGAAGATGTGAAACAAAACCTTAAATTCTAAGTCCTTCTCTTTCCAAAGGTGACCAGTATTAACAGTTTAATGTGTATCTGTAGGCATTATTCAGAACCTGCAGAAAGAGAGCCTCAGGTGATGAAAAAATTTAAGTGATACATGAACTGCTTCCGTGAAAATCACTGCTGCTTCTATTGTGTTTCTAGTCATTCCTACCTAGAGAAGTTCCTTACCGAGCAGATGATGGAAAGGAGAGAAGATGTATGGCTTCCACTCATCTCCTATAGAAATTCATTAGTTACTGGGGGTGAAGATGATAGAATGTCTGTGAACAGTGGAAGTAGCAGCAGCAAAACCTCCTCAGTAAGGCATAAGAAAGGACGACCCCCACTTCATAAAAAGCGAGTAGAAGGTGAGTCTGCCTTTACACTATGAGCCAAACAGTTTGCCTGGTTTTATAGAGATAAATAAAATGGCAAATAATCTGTTGATGCAAGGTAATAGTGTTAAGCACGTGATTTCCTTGTATATTTGATACACACTGAGATGTTCAGGAAAAAGGTTGTAATAGACAAAGTGGGACAGAAAAGGGTCAATGATAGCCAGGTGCAGTGGCTTGCACCTTTAATCCTGGCTGCTGGGAAGCTGAGGCGGGAGGATCGCTTGAGCCCAGGAGTTCAAGGACAGTGCAGACAACATTGTGAGATCCCATTCCCTTCCTCCCCCCTCAAAAAAAGAAAGAAAGAGAAGAGTCAAGGAAAAAGTATTTGAAGAAGCATGGAGCAGAGAAGAAATAAGCACAGAGAAAAAAACTAAAGAGTAATGAAGGTCTATAAAATTGACCCCCCAATAATCCTCTAATACATTAACATTTTAAATAGTATAGTCAATTTGAATACTAGAATAGCTTTCCAGTTCTACCACTTGGCTGGATAATTTATTTTTGTATGTAAGACAGTGATTGGCCAAATCTGGTTTTATAACCCCTCTTAGACTATGGGGAATGGGAGGTTGAATTGTCATGAAAATCTGATCAATAGTAGGTATTCCCATGTCCAAAAAGACTAAAAATTACTCTATTAAAACAAAACATACCTCTTAAACTTACTGAGAGAAGCTTCAATGTAAAAATGCTTATTTCCTCAAATAATCTTCCCCCTTCTCCATGCTTCTCATCACAAATTTTCTCCAAACCAAGAGAGGAGGGCTGTGATCTGAGTCCTGCTCTCTTGCTCTTTCTTATAACTTTCTGTTCGTCTTTCATCATCTTACCTCTGCTGCCTAAAAAAGTGATTCACTAAGGATTTTGCTAAAATCTGTGGGAAAATTGGTCAGAATTTAAATCTAATGTTTGTTTTGCTTATTGGGGAGGCAATACCATCTATTGATGAAGAGCACAAATTCTAAAATCAGAGCTCCAGAATTCAAACCTGGCTTTCTCATTTATCAGCTGTGTGACCTTTGAGCATATTACTTAACATCTTTAAGCTTCAATCATTGATCAAGTGAAGTATAATCAGAGTACCTGTCAGTTACTTGGAATATTAAATGAGATACTCCAAATAAAACAACTTCGTATACACACAGTACTGAGCACAGTGTTTGACGCATACGTAGGTAGCATTCAACAAATGTTAGCTGCTATTACCAGAATGTTATCATCATTATATAGTAATGATTCTTATCTAGCATCAGTCAGTGGATTAGTCAGCATCTCTATTTCAAGAGAATGAAAGAATTAGTGTTAAATGTTAAAGTTTAACAAATTCTTCACAAAGTTTAAGATTTCCTTTCAAGTTTCAGCTTTGGGACTTAAAGTCTTTATAGTCCGGAGAATGAAAATGTAAAATCCTCTCTTTGTACTATAGGATCTTGGACTTTTTTCTAAAGAATGACTTCAGTCATTTCCCTTTGAAAATATATTCTAGAGCGGTCCCTATTATCAGAGTGTTCCATATGTAAATGTTTTCCCCCTCTATTCACAGCTTTTCTTAGGTGTAATATTCTTATTAGCCAGCACTCATGAAATCTTTATTAGGTATTAGGAATGTTTTACATGCATTATATCATTTAATCATTTATTTGACTAATACTTGCAAAGCACTTAGGTCAGTCACTGGCACGTAGGTGTTGTATAAAGGTGTTATAAGTCAACTCAGAGTTCAACACTATTATCTAAATTTTACACAAAAGAAATTAAGGCCTAGAGAATTTAGAGAACCATATATAATTCACTAATGGAACAGTCAATTATTATCTTCAAGATTAAGGGAAGCACATATGGACCAGATAACCTAATTAGGTAATTGTTAAATTGCAAAAAAGAAAACTTGCTCTGTCTTGATTTGAAATTTACAAAATGGGCTGCATGCCCAGGATCTTAGGCACTGGATTATCATCCCTTTGAGGTGAAAATGAGAGAGTATTATAAGAAATGTTTTCATTGAGGAATCTTTTAAAGGGTTAGAACTCACTCTTCTACTCAAGAAGATTGAGTTCTTCCTGAAATTATTCATTCATTTAGTAAGTCTCTACCAATCACCTTCCTAAGAACTGTGCTAAGTGCTACAGATTAGGTATTAATAAAAGAGCTCATAGTAGATGGAGAAAGAACAGAAACAGGTAATTTGATTTCACCATGGGTACTCCCAGCAGGAGTGGGGAACCTGCACTGCAGCCTTCTGATTTCAAGATTGTTCTTTTTTTTTTTTTTTTTTTTTTTTGAAAGAGTCTCACTCTGTTGCTCAGGCTAGAGTGAGTGCCGTGGCATCAGCCTAGTACACAGCAACCTCAAACTCCTGGGCTCAAGCCATCCTTCTCCTTCAGCCTCCTGAGTAGCTGGGACTACAGGCATGCACAACCATGCCCGGCTAATTTTTTCTATATATTTTTAGTTGGCCAATTAGTTTCTTTCTATTTTTTTAAGTAGAGACAGGGTCTCGCTCTTGCTCAGGCTGGTTTCGAACTCCTGACCTTGATCTATCCACCCGCCTCAGCCTCCCAGAGTGCTAGGATTACAGGCGTGAGCCACCGTGCCCAGCCAAGATAGTTCTTTTTTAAGCACCAAAGGAGGCAAGAAAAGGATCATCTTTCTCTGCTGCATCCCTTTTAATAAAGGGATTTATTCTGTAAAATTTGGATTCAGTCAAAAAGCTGTACTTAAGGACCTAGAAGGCTACATGTGGCCTACAGGCCACAGGTTCCCCACCCATGAATGAATCCAGAAAGTTTTTCTAGAAAAAAATGACATGTAATAGTGAGCTGACAGGTGAGTTTACCTACCATGTTCAGAGCCTAAATGATAATAATCTTTTTATCATAAAATTTTAAATGTGGCAGAGAATAAAAGTTTTTAATTAAATGTGGAATGAAAAGTCGTAAGATGATAAAATACAATTTTGTTGATTAAGAGATTCAGTAATGAGCATCAGATCAGTGGAATGACCTTAATCACATAATGGGTAGGTATTTCGAGGGACAGAAAAGCCAATCCAGAAGGTACATATGTATCTGACAAAATGTTGGAAACCTGAGAAAACACTAAGATGGAATGCTTGCTGGCAAATGAGGAACCTAACATGTACACATCTCTGAGACCTAATAGAAAGAGGAAAAACAACAGGAGTCATACTAAAGTTTGTGATTAAAATTTTTCAGAAGGAAAACCATAGCCATAATAGTTTTTTAAAAGCCTTCTCATATTAAAATAATTTAGAATTTTTATAGGTAGTAACTTTTTTTTTAAAGAGATAGAGTCTCTCTCTGTTGCCCAGGCTGGAGGGCTGTGGCATAATCATAGCTCACTGTAACCTTGAATACCTGGGCTGAAGCAGTTCTCCTGCCTCTGCCTCCTGAGTAGCTAGGACTACAGGCGTGTGTCACCAGGCCCGGCTAATTTTTTTTTTTTTAATAGAGATGGAGTCTCACTATGTTGCCCAGGCTGGTATTCCACTCCTGGCCTCAATCAGTCCTCCTGCCTCAGCCTCCTAAAGTGCTGGGATTGCAGGCATGAATTACCATGCCCGCCAAAAACTTTATACTTGTATAATATTTTATCAGGATAATTTAGATATAGACATAATGCTTTAATCTGCTCTTTATAAACCATCTTCAGAAGAAGGAAAAAACAGTTCCTGGCCCCTTGAAGGAACTTAAATCTAATTACAAAGATATTTTATACACATGACAAAAATCACACCTGCTTATGCAAGACAGTATGTAATTAAGTCCTAAGTGAGCAGGAATGATTATATTTTCTCTAGAAGTTATAAGAAAATGGTAAGTGAGGGCTTGGGTGTGGTGATCTGGGAAAGCTTCCCTGAGGACTTACAGGCATGAAAACAGTGAGCCTCTCTACCCATCTCCACATATATAACCTGGCAGAAAGAGTTATTTTTCTGGTGGCCAGTGTCCAATTGTGCAGAGAGATGTGCTGATTTCTCCATTATGGCCAGTCAGGTTTTAAGTACTACTGCTGGGGGTCCCTGTGAGGTCCAGGAAATAGGCCCTTTATTGCTTGAGCAAAGGAAAGTTGGAGAGGTCTCTGTCTGGTCCCCTTCTAGGGTAAATGAATCCTCAGAGATGGTAGGACTTTAAGAGATGATAATGTGATGATAGCTAACATTTGATCATTACGTACATTACATAATTTAATCCTCCCAATTCTGTTGGGTTAGGTACCAATATCCCCATTTTATATATGAGAAAACTTTGAAAGTTTAATAACTTATACAAAGGTCACACAAGTAAGTAGTGGAACTAGGATTCGGCAGCCTAACTGCAGAGCCATGCTGTTCAGGTCTATGCTATAACTGCTGCCAGAGTTCACTCCACCCATAACGTTCTGTGACCCTAACTGGAATTTTATAGATGAGAGTCTGGATAACACATGGCTAAACAGGACTGACACCATGATTCAGACTCCTGGCCCCCTGCCAGCACCACAACTCACTTCCACTGTACTACGGGAGAATAGCCGGCCCATGGGAGAGCAGATTCAAGAACCCGAGTCTGAACATGGTTCTGAACCAGACTTTTTACACAAGTAAGTAGTAAAAATTTGTTTTCTTGGCATAAAACCTTTAACTGTTAAAGTAAAACTATTTAAGAAACACTTAATTTATTCATCAAAGCATATAGCTAGTCTGTGAGAAAACAAAGCCACAAATAGGGATAATTTATATGATCTATAAAAAGTCTAAAAACATTGTGGATACCAGTTCCTCAAAGTTCACAGACCTTTAAATGCATAGTGTCTCACTAAGTGCTAATTTTAGTCAGAGTTTGCATTTCCATTGGGCAGATTTATTTCTTGTCAGGGACTTGCCAAGAAGATAATGCAGGCTACTTCCTTGGCAAGAGAACCTGAGAGAGCCTCTGCTAAGTTATCAGTAGTCTGAACACCAAATATATAGACTTTTACTACCTTTATTATCCATTCACATAATTAATAGTATTTTAACTTGGTTACACTTATATTTTAAACTGTTCGTGGATTAAGAATTTTTAAGATCTTACTTGATAAATTCTGAGAATAGTTGCTCTCTAAGACAGAATCAAAGTCTTACCTTTTCCGCACACTAGCAATTAAAATGTCTTCTAGTATACAAGGCTCTGAAAATTATAGAGAAGGCAGGATGTGATGATGTAAGTTCTGCAATAAAAATCTTAACTTTTTGTTGTTTTCCATCCAATTTTGAAATTATCTTAGCTCATTTATGTGTCTGTGTATAGTGAGGTAATGTTGTAAATTACTCTGATGGATAAAAGGGAGAATTCTCCCTTGAACTCCACAAATTTAGTAGGTTGAAAATGGAAAAAGGCAATATTAGAAGTATTCAGATCCTGTGTTTTGTAAGACCCCATTGCTTTTTAAAGTATTTGCCTTCAAACCTGAGAGGATAATTGTCAGCCATTGCATACCTGGGCATTCTTGTGCTGCTGAATGTCCTTAAAGGTGGTTTGCCTTATGACCAGCATCCCTAGACAGGTGACCTCACCAGTATCCCCATGCCTCTTCCTACAGGGTGGGTTCTCTTCATTTGAGCAACCTGCCTCGCCCCCTCACCTTACCACTTGTCAGTCCCTCTGGCTGTGGTCTACCTTCTTTTCCCTGCTCTAGGTTTATAGGTTTAATCAAGGTGGTTTGCCCCACATGATATAAAGACAAGCTACTTAGAATTTCATGTGACAGATTTTATAGGCTAGAAATCACTAAAATTTATATCCTATAAAATTTCCAAGAGGCATGTTTATGCAAGTTCCCATGTGCCGGTAAGCAGAGAGTACCAAGGGAGATTTGACTCCATCACGAACTGAGAAAAGATGTTATACTCTTTCTTATTCAACTCTGGAGAGTTTTCAGCTGCCATGCCAGCATCTTTGCTGTTCCTTAGGGACTTGGTCTCCAGCTAGGTATTCTTTGAGTGGGGCAGCAGCCAAAGACACAGAGGTCTGAGAAGTACCCTTGTTTGGCAGAGATTTGGGGAACAAGGATGAAAGATAGTTTAAGCATCCAACTAGCCCCAGCCAGCTTCTCTTGGAGACTTAGGGATCTCTTTGGGCAACTGACTGCCTTTTTTGTAAAGGCACTGGAGTAATTCCAGCTAATTCCTGCTACATGGGGATTAAGTCAGCCAACCATGGCTTTCTTAGCATGGAGCTTATTAGCTAAATTTATCATTTGCTACCACAAAATGAATAATAGTACCCTCTCTTAGTCCTCAGATGCAGATCTCTTGGTTAGGCCAGCCGAAGTTAGAAGACTTAAATCGGAAGGACAGAACAGGAATGAACTACATGAAAGTGAGAACTGGAGTAAGGCATGCCGTGTAAGTGTTATGTTGAGTATCACAAAAACATAACTGTGTGATGCTGGTCATTTTGTGAAATGACTTGGGTGTCTGATGTTTGGTCTTAGGAGTTAAAATTATAATGCTCGATTATACTATGCAGGATAGGATAGGAATGGAGGCTCTTGAGACTTTTAGCATTTAAATCCTGCTGCTGTTATGTGGGCAAGCTCTAAAACAGCCTCAGTTTTGTTTGTAAAATTGGGACAATAATAGTACCAATCAGAATTTGGAGGGAATTGACACAGAGCTAAATAAATGTTAACAACTGTAAATATTACTGCATTTAATTATACTTCCTTCTGAGTTGAGATGAAATCTTGAGTGAACCAATGGAGTGATCCCTTATTATCTTGGAGTTCAGTATCATAATTTGTATAGTCTATATAGGTTGTGATTAGAAGATGTACTTCTATTGCTTAGATGACCTAATCTAAGAAAGAGCCAGGATTTCCAATTGGTTAAGTTTGAACAGTTTTCTGACTACATTTTCCTTATCAGTCGGGGTCTAATGGAGGAAGATGCTGAGCCCATCTTTGAAGATGTCATGATGTCATCCCGGAGCCAGTTAGAAGATATGAATGAAGAGTTTGAAGACACCATGGTTATTGATCTGGTAAGAAAATTCACTGCATTTTTATTTTGTTAACATATGTGATGTCATTGGTATAAGATGATCCTCTTCTCAGAACCCCGTGGGAGAAAGGGTGAAGTGAGGAGGTGGTAACGTTGACCAACAATGGGTGTTTGGATGTGTTCTTCAAGCCTGCCTTTCAAAGCTGTCCTATTTTTAATTCTGACAATAATAGGAACTGGTTCCTTCTTTTCACCTTCTTGAAAAAGAGCTCACATCAGGTCTTTCAGCATAGCATGTGTATCTGGCCTCTTGTACTTTAAATTTGAGTCTTGCCAGGAGTTAGCTACTCTCCCAGCAAAACAGGTCCCAGGCAGGATCATCATAAGAGATTTAGAAATAGAGGCAGAGAAATACTACAAACAGAGACAAAGTGATGGGGGGTGGGAGTCAGGGGTCCTCCAGCATTCCCATGAGCTGTGAGGCACCAAGTGAAATCCCACATCAGTATTGTTACAGCAAGTAGTTGTTCTTGGTTAAAGAATTATGTGTACAGCTCATTTGTTGAGGTTTCAAGGCTCCCCAAAGGTTTCAAGGGACCCTTACTTAATTCTTTCTACCAGAATAGACGGTTACAAAATTTTTCTAAGATAAACATTCTAAGCCCTAGGTTAAGAATAAAACTAGCTGAGCATACAAATTAAAGATAAAAATGTATAAAGCAGGAACACTGAGTCTGTATACTAATCTAATCTATTTCTCTAAATACAGAGACAGGTGGTCAGGAGTGAAACAGGAATAGCCTTGAAGTTTAAGATAGTTCCAGCTGCACGTTGTCTGCTGGGCAGGCATTTCAGTCAGCTTCTCAGCCTTGGGCCCAAACCGAGCTCTGCTGGGCAATAAGCTCTAGGCGATAGCTTGCAGCTTCGAAGAAACATTGCTTTGCAGACATTCTCTGACAGTGCCTCCCTTTGTTGGAAGCAGCTTTCTCGTCTGTGAACTAACACGCCCACAGATTCCTTCAGGGCAAAGCCCTGAGAAACTCCTGAAACCTTTCACATTTCTTAGCCCTATTTACCAACACAGTCTGACAAAATATAGCCAAATGCAAAATATGGAACTTATTATTAAGACATGTTTGAGATAAGGAAATTTGCATATGGACTCAATATAGGTCATACTAAAGGATTATTTTTTTAGGAATAGTAATGTATGGTGGTTATGTTTTTTAAAAAGTTTTCATCAACTGTATAAAACATTCAAGTAATTATAGGTGAAATGACATGGGGAAGAAAAAAATAGTAAGGAGACTCAATGGAACAAGATTGGCCAAATGTTTGACAGTTTTTGAAAGTAGGTGGTAGCTACATGGAAATTCATCATACTGCTTTTTCTGTGTATTGGGCTACCATAACAAATACCACACAGACTGGTGGCTTAAACAGAAATTTATTTTTTGACATTTCTGGAGGTTAGAAGTCTGAGATGAATGTGTCAGCAGAATTGATTCCATTTTGAGGCTTCCCTCCTTGGCTTGTAGATGGCTGCCTATCTTCTTCCCTTTGTCTTCAGATGTTTTTCATGTATACAAATATATATATATATATATATATATGTCTCCTCTAACTTATAAGGACACCAGTCATATTTGATTAGGGCCCACCCATATGACCTCATTTTACCCTAATTTAAATCTTTAAAAACCTTATTTCCGAATATAATCACATTCTATAAGGTGGGACTTCAACATATAAATTGGGGGAGGGGTGCATAATTCATACATTCTGCTTTGTATGTTTTGAATTTTTCATAATGAAAAGTTTTAATTAGAAATATAAATGAGATCATGTCACTCTGATCTATAACCTCCCTGTCCCCACCCCCAGGAGCTTTCCATCTACCTGTTTTGGGGAATTCACTAAAGTGTTCCATGACTTGAAAGAGGAAGCAAGTTCTGTGTTTGTAGGCCCAAAATTACTTATATGTAGTGATACATTCAGTTTATTCATTTTAGCTTGAACATCTAAAACTCAAAAGTACTGTTAGGTTTTTAAAAAATCTGTTTCATACAAAAGCCAGATTCTCTTTTTCTTTCAAAATTGACCGTTTGTATATTTATATTATACAAATGTATATTTATGATACTGTCAGAAATATTAGCTAATTATCACAATTCATTGTCTTAGTGATCTCAAGGGAAATAAAAAGTAACCGATTTCTCTTTCCAGCCTCCATCAAGAAATCGGCGAGAGAGAGCTGAACTGAGGCCAGACTTCTTTGACTCTGCAGCTATCATAGAAGATGATTCAGTAAATGTTCACTTACTGTTTTTTATTTATGGTCTCTTGGGTCCCGTTTATGTGTAAAATTAATTGTGTTTCTCATTATGTTTCTAGGGATTTGGAATGCCTATGTTCTGAAGTCTGAAGAAAATTTACAAATTTGGAACTCTATTATTTAGAGCTAGAGGCCTATATACTGTGATAGCTTGTATGGGGAAAAAACACTTTTGATGTGATCTGATTTGTTTTTTAATCAAATGATTAAGGTCAATCCCTTTTTGCAGTGACAGAAGAGGAGCATGTAAATTACCCATGGGAATGTTGGTGAAAGTCACCTCAGAAAGACTGGCCTTAAAATCATTTGTGTCCTAATATTGGACTTATCCCAATACAGATGTGTGTGTTTTTCTGGAGGGAGGAAGAAATTTTAAATTTTTAAAACAGCTGTCAAGATAAACACTGTTATACACCTGTTTTATGAAAACAGCATTGAGTAAAAAAAAAAAAAAATATTTTTAACTTTATTTTCCTGTTGTACAATTTAAAAACCGTTTTAACATTTTGCCTTTTTATGTTTTAAAAGCTAACCATTTTTATTAAACCTATGAGTGTGCAGCTCATTCTAATTGCCGAAGAGTGTTTTGGAGCTCACTGGATTTGGTTGACCTGGTGGAACACAGAAAAATGAAGTAGCAGATCATTGACAAGCTAAGAAGAAATTCTGACATAGTGCATCTCTGCCAAAACCACACACCCTCTGTGGATATGGATTCCCAGATTTTATATACTCTTGAATAAAAAGGTTTATTTTTATTTATAAGTGGGCATAAAATAAGAAATGTCCATGCAGCCATTTTTCCAACAGATGCTGTACACCGTTCATTTTATATAGAATAGGGAGATTCAAATACAGTGCATTTTCTATTGGTATTTGTTCTGTGCATTTTTAGCAACTTCTACCAGCAAATAAAGTATTCTCAGTAAAACAAAAATGATTCTCAAGTTATCAGTTTGCTGTTTTTACCACTTATTTCATGCCCTGCCAAATTCAAGTTACACAAACTTCTGTTTTCTTAAGATAATCAAGAAATCTTTGCCATTCAGAAGTAATTTTAATTGTAACATAACCGTGTCTACTTCCCATGCACTTAATACTCTTATGCGCTAATTTTGTGAATTAAGTTTACTGATTATAGAAGTATGTGCTGCATAGAAGTCTGTGCTTAGAGGGTGAAGTTCCTAAGCTTACCTTGAAATACAGCTACATTTCAGTGTTAAATGTGCATATTAAGAATAATTATTTTGGGGAAAGAAATTATGAATCTTCAGGACAGTCTTATGGTTTAGAGTTACATTCTGCTTAGAATTTTATGACTTGCTGCTATTGTTGTTTTTAAAAGGCCCACTTAGTTTCTTCCTTTCTGATTTTTAAAATAAGCCTCAAAATTTCCAAACTTATCCATCCACAGCTGTTTCTGGGCTGGTTTTTAAAGTAGCTGCAACAGAATCATGAGGCTTTCCCTTTTTACCAAATCCCAAAAGCATTTTTTTAAAATTCATGGCACCCAAATGATTATCTTTTGTGTGGGAAAGCAAACTGGATGATTTTATTCATCCTTTTAGTAAACAGACAAAAACTGAGATTTTCCTCAACATTTGTATAGTTCTGAAAAAACTTGGTCACCAATGTTTTATCTGCTAATTGAGCAATTCCTGGGCTCCAGTTAGGGGACCTAGGACCTCACTTTCTCCCAGAAATCTGGGCTTCACTGGAAGTGAAGGGGCAGGAATGACTGACTGTCCACCCCAGCCCTGGCTGCCTGTGATTCTGGCCAGGGAGCAAGCCACAAGGTACCCTGGCACAAGCACAGACCCATCCTTTGCTTGACAGTCTGATGTGGAAAGCGGATGCTGACAGAATTGCAGACTACCATGCAACAAAAAAAGGCTTAATAGCAAATCCAATGGGTTTCCAGTTCAGTTTGAAGTCAATCAAATTTTTGTATTTTCAGTGTCTCCTTGATTGGTTTTGCTAGTAATTCTGTAAATTGTACATTTGCAATATGAGGTTTTTTTTCCTTTTGTACAATTTGAAACTGATGCTTCACCTTTCCTTTAATAAACTATTCAAAATCAGGCTTGTGCTAGTCATCCTATTGTTTCTAATAGGTAAAGCTTTCAAGAGACTATTTCCTGTCATGCTGTTCCTGAGAGTTTGCGCTTTCAAATAATTTGTTAAATGATGGTAAGTTTACCATTAGTGAGGTTTTGCTATGTCTAAGAAAGCAGCAATTTAGAACTAGGTTACTAATTTTCTTTCATTCCTTGAATTTCCCTAGAGAGAGCAGGTAAGCCAAGTCATTTGTGATTTAAAAGGGTGTCTCTCACAGGCTGAGTGTTGAATGAGGCATTCAGGGAATATCCACTGCCTCATAGTATGGGTCCTTCCCTGCTTGAGAACCAGATCTTAGGCTTATTTGCATGGTTTTCCCATAGCAGTGGCCTTTGAAAACCACCTAGATTCGACATAGCTATAGAAATGAGGGTTTCTGTAGTCACTAGAGCCAGACCTCACCCTTAAGAAATCACATCCTGGCCGGGCACGGTGGCTTACACCTGTAATCCTAGCACTCTGGGAAGCCAAGGTGGGCGGATCGCTCAAGGTCAGGAGTTCGAAACCAGCCTGAGCAAAAGCAAGACCCCGTCTCTACTAAAACTAGAAATTAATTGGCCAACTAAAAATACATATATATATAAATATATATATGTATGTATGTATATAAATTAGCCAGGCATGGTGGCACATGGCTCAGCTAGTTGGGAGGCTGAGGCAGAAGGATTGCTTGAGCCCCCGGAGTGTGAGGTCGCTGTGAGCTAGGCTAATGCCACAGCACTCTAGCCCAGGCAACACAGTGAGACTGTCTCAAAAAGAAAAAGAAATCACATCCTATACACTTAATGAGGCTGGCCCTGTTCTTTGGGCTGAATTCCTTAAATGGCCTACTACACCTATGCAGAAAAGGCAAGAGATGTGGGAGATAAATCAGCAGGTAAGCTCTCCAGGCAGCCAAAAAGGGAAGATGATAAGAATGGGTCTGTGACAGCTCGTCTTAAAGAATACAAGATTATGAGACTAAACCAAGGCTTTCCCCATGTGTGACTTCCCCTTGGGTCAGGCTTGCAAATCTCACAGCTGTGACCTGACTGTAACTCCATTTGGCCCTTTTCCCAGATAAGAGTCCATCAAGCAGGGAAGAGTGTCTTCGTGGGAAACAAAGGTTTGCTGCCCACTCAGGCTTTTCATACCAGACCAAACTCAGGTAAGGTTCTATCCCTACCTGGAGAGTCTTGCTCTGTGGGGGTCTCTATATCACATACCACTTTTTGAAGGCAACTTTCTTCTCCCAAGGAAATATTTTCACCATCTAGGACAGTAGGGACACGGTCAGCATTTAACTATGGAGGCTGCACCAGCTAGATTCTACAGAGGCCTCATACTGAGGCACTGCCATCAAGTGGCTGCAGCTCCTGCTTAAAATGGTGGGAACCCCATGCCAACATCAGAGGCTTAAGAACATGAGGACCAGTAGTTCTCACCAAAATAAAGTCACAGCTCTCCAGAAATCCTTTGGAATCAGAAAAACAAAACATTCACATCTATTAAACAGGTGAAGTCTTGGCTGATTCCTCAACTCCATCAAGAGTGTAACTCCATGTGTGTGTGAGAGTCCTTCACAGGCTTCTTTGCCTCTGCACTGATACTTTCTCTTGGCCCAGCCGGAGAATTGGGCTAAGAAGACCAAAACATGTTTAAAAGAGAAGGTGGAAGAACTTTTCACAACAAAAGTACTTTCTGCCAAGCACTAGAGAAAGCTATGGTGTGGATGTGCTCCTCATTACTCTAGCAACTCAAAAAGATGGCCATCTGTTGGTACTACTGTGTAGGGGGTTCATACATGAGATAGGAAAACTTTCCAAATGTATAATAGTAGCTCTTTGGGTTAAGACACAATCCCAAGGGAACTGACCACCACCTCTCTTTCACCGCTACTCTTAACCCTAACCCTTAGGAGTTCATCTGACCTGCCTCATCAGTGCTTTGAATGGTTAGAGCACAGGCTTGGGATCAAACCTGTCTGGGTTCAGCTCAACTTCGCCACTCATTAGCTGTGTGGCTCCAGGGGAATTGGTTTACTTAACACAAGGCAGGGGTAGGTCCAGCAAGACCCTAGAGCACAGTGCCTCCTATACCACAGCTCTCACCATTATTACCTAGTTTCTGCTCAGTAAACCCAAGTCTTCACTAGTTACAAAATTCAACACTTTTCTTTTTCCCTTTAAGGTGAGGGCACCACCTTAAAGGTATGAAAGGCATGCCTGCACAACAGCCAATGAGAATACTCAACTGCCGCTGCTCAACGCATCCTGTGGTCCACTTGACAAAACTTCCAACGTGTTGCAACTTCCTGTTTCTTTGGCCAGCTGGGTTTCTGGATAGGACTTCCTTCACCATCCAAGACTTCCCTGAGTTGCTGGCCCATGTGCTTTCTTGATTCTTCTGCCATCTTACAGCAGCTCCTTCTCAGTGTCCAGATTTCACAACCTGGTGAAACACTTCTTGGACTCTTTCCTCCAAAAAGAAGAACTTGTGTGCACTATTATATGGACCACAGCAGAGTCACCACCAAAGCAGGATCCAAATCCTAGGTTGGCTGACCCAGAAATTGGACTCGCCAAGCAATTTTATGCTGTTGAGCCACAAGCTGACCAACCTAAATGATTCTTCCTTAGGAGGTCTCTAAAATCCCAGCAGTCTGCCACCACCCTTTGCCCAGTTTCCAGTGTTTTATACAGTCTTTCTGATGGTTCTGTACTAGGTAGCAAAGAGAAGTATGAAGAAACTCTGATCAAACTCAGTCTCTGCCACCTCTAGGAACTCACAACCTAGTTAGGAAGAAAAATATATATAAGGCAAAAAAAAAAAAAGAAAGAAATGCAGAATGAGGTGCTTTAAAAAAATGCCTGCTATAAGAAGGATCAGTTTGAGCTAACCAGTTGAGATGTATAAATGGGGAAGTCAGACCCCTGAACTTAAACAGATTAGAGCTTCTCACAGGAAAAGTGTTCTAAGGCAGAGATGATAGGACTGTGGGCTCAGAAGACTCAATAGGCATGCAAAGGAGGGACAGAGCAGGACCTTCTATATGGGCTAAGGATTTTGGAAACAGAAAGCTATCATCTAGGAATGCTGGAGCTGGAGCAGAGGAATGCAACAAAATCTGGACCTAGAGTTAATCTTGTAGCCAAGAAGCACAGATCAGTGGAGAGACTGCTATATAAGTACTCAGAGCTCAGCTAAGATGGTGCTTGAAGAGGGAGGAGGAAAGTGGCTCAAAAAAAAGGGGGGGGTAACCTAGAATGGGGAAAGGGCTGTTTGAAATGGGGAAAGTGAAAGATAGTCCCATGTTAAGTTGATCTTGAAATAATGATGCAATGTCCAAACAGTGCTTACAGACCTCTGGAGCCAAGGGCTTAGAACAAGGGAAAGTCACCAGTAGTGGGAGGGTCCTGGGCTTTGCCACAAAGGAAAGCACACCCATAGGGCATCATGGAGCAGAGCACAACTTAAAATCTCCAGTTCTGGTGTAACAGTTAATGCTTTACATACTCAGTAAGATAAAGTCAACAAGGATGGGGGAAAAACTTTTAAGTCATATTGAAAATGACCACTGAGTTACTAATTCAAGTAACTTAACCATGTACCTTCAGTTTAAAGACAAAAAAGAACTACAAAAAAAGTCTTGAACTTTAAGTTTATTGTTGATACAGTTGTGACTTTGAAACTTGTAGCACTGAGCAAATGAGTAAAATATATTGAAGATAATGGGAGCCAGGTTTATTGCCGTGGGAAAAGAAAAATAAATACAGATGGAGGAAGGCAAAGAAAAATCCATGGTGTTAGATGGAATTAAAAGTTTCAGTGTGAACTCATGATTTAAAAATACAACAAATGTATTTATGTGTACATGGATCCCACACACATATACACACTTATTTGTATAAATTTTCTTAGTTTTGTCTGCTCAAAGTAATGATACCCCAGTATCAGTGGGATATCAATTTTAGCTTCTAAATGACATACCTACTAAAAAAAAACCCAAGGTTTCTTGGAGAAATTGCTGGTTCCAGGGCTGGACAAGGAAAATATAAAATGAGCCTGGAACATTATTCTGTGTCAAAAATTAAGGAAATACTCAAAAAATTACTGGGACCATAGCAAAAAGACCTAGGGAGCCAGCTTGAAGAAGCTTCCACCAGCCAAATCAGGTAATTCTGAATGTCAAAGTGAGTAACATTAAATTTTAAAAGAATCATGAGTCCAGACTGACACTGAGAAGATAAAAACAGGAGAGGGGAAAGCTCTTCCTTACCTAGAGTTCCAACTAGTACATACAGACAAGATAGGATTAGAAACTCAACACTTAACATTTATATTTTACAATCAACAGAGAATCTCTGTGAGTCAAGAATCATCAATAAATACTAAAACTAATAGGTGAAAGTTTGTTGGCAGACGGGACTAAAGAACACCCCAGAAGTTAGTTAGCTATTAATTACAAAGGGAAAATGGTAACTGTGGTGGAAAAACCTTTGCAGCCACCACCTTAACCATGTGATCAGAGTCATTCTACAAAATAACTGGTAAGAAATCACTCCTCAAAAATGTCAATGTCACGAAAAAGAGTATATAAGACAATGGGCCTTATTCTTAGGAGGTACATACAGAAGTTTTGGGAACAAAGGGGCCATGATTCTACAATTTACACCATGAGTCAGTAAAAATTATATATTTATGGAAGAGATGAAGTAAATGTAGAAAATATTAACAACTGAAGAATCTAGGTGAAGGGTATACAAGTCTTGCAACATTTTCATAGGCTTAAAAATCTTCACATAAAAAAGTTTTTTAAAATGTGAAAACACATTTCTAGAAATAACTGAAGTCAATATAGGGTACTATACCTTACTGTTGTGCCTCTGTTCTGCTAGACACACATACCACAGTTGCAAACATCTCTTAATCCTCAACAATTCATAGGGAAATTAAGAAAATCAATTACTTTTAAAAGTAAGGAAACTGAAGCCTAAGTATTTTTGCCTTAAAAGATTATATTGTCTGTGGATGAAAAATTAATTATTGGAGGAAAAAGGAAAATATACAGAAGTGTGAAGTAAAAATCAGCTCTAGGTGATAATACCATGTACTGTTTCCTTTCTAGTTTTGATTTTTCATATTTCTACCATAAAAAAATAACATTTATGCTAAAAATGCCAATTAAGATTTTACCTTATAAAAGTAAATAATTTTAAAACAAGGCACAAAAGAGATTTTTCTAGAATTTAATAACCTTAGCCATTCTAAGTTATGACTAATATTTAGATTCCCAGGTTTCATGACCACAAAAGGCAGGGATGGGGTACAAATGGGTAGACAGTAATTCAGCTGTTGGTTGACTTTCCATTGATTTGTTTACAGTGGAATATTTGCATGTTTTCTCCAAGGACGTTGTACCTTCTTGCTGGCCAAGACATCCAGGTCACGGCAGATTCGAGCACGAGTAGAGGAAGGTTGGATGATGTCATCCACAAACCCTGGTGAAGCACAGAAAAGGAAGCAGATCACCTGCATCCCCAGATGATGCCACCTCTACCCACCCACTCTAAACCTTGTACTCAGCCTGGGCACCATCCCTGGAGCCAAAAATGTGAGCAGGGCCCAACCTGCATCCCAGGAGCTTGCCTGTTCTTCTGGCAAGCCCCCAAACTCTGGCCTAGGACCACTTAGAGCAAGGAAAGGACAATTTTACACCTTCCCCAACCTGCTTGCTCCAGCCAGTGCCTCCATCCTGCCAAGATGAATTCAATAGGAAATAAAATTAAGAAAATACATCTATATTTTCAAAAATGACTACAATTCCTCCCATCCATTCGGTACACAAGTCCTTCTGCAATGTTTTGCTGTTTCTCCCAACAAGAGGTGGATTCACTTCTTTCACCTGACCTTATGACTTGCACTGGCCATAAAATGTGGCAAAAGTGACATTGTGCAACTTCCATGCCCAGGCCTCAAGGGGCCTTGCAGCTTCCCTTGCCTCCTTGCCATCTTCAGAACAGCATGTAAAGAAACCTGTACTAGCCTCCTTTACAGTGAAGAGACCACATAAGAAAGAGTCTAAGTAACAGCCAGCACCTACCACGTAAGTGACTCCATTTTCAACTATCAAGCCTTAGCCAACCTTTGACTACAGCTATATCAGTGATCTCAGGCAAAACTGGCAGAAGAACCACCCAGCTGAGCTCAAACCAAGTTGCTAACCCTCAGAACCACAAACAGGAAAAAAATGTAATTGGTTTAAGCCACTGAGTTTTGGGGTGGATTTTTACATGGCACTCAATAACTGAAACATCATCTAGAAATTTAGACAGTTCAGCAACGTTTTAATCCTGGTTACCAAACTAGCCTGCAAAGGTACCACTTTCCCTGAGTAATGACTGCCCAGATATAGCCCCAAACTTCACTAGTCAACAGATTAGACTGCAATAGCAAAAGGCAGTTATGTGAGATTTTTTGGAGAGAGAGAGAATGAGCAAGTGACCAAACAAACAAAGCTGCCCTCCACACCACAGTCCCCTACCTCTCACCGCTGCAGGAAAAGGGTTGGCAAATTTCTCAATGTACTCTGCCTGAGCAGCTTCCACATTCTCATGCCCTTTGAAGATGATCTCCACAGCACCCTGTGATAAGAGCAGTTAATTAACTTTGCTGGAGCTCACAACCCAGACAGACCTACTCATTATCACCATGTATGGCTACAGAATTCTTGGTGAATCAAAGTCTACTGGAGAAAAGTGCCAGCTCCAAAGGCCAGAGCATAGCGGCAGGTGTTGCCTAGGGTTGTAGGGGCTGTATGAGGGGATGTAACTCCAGGGGCTGTATGATGGGATGCTCAGCTGTGCCCAAAAGAAGGGCAGCCCAGGGGAAAGCTAGTAGCTTCTTTTCCTAGATTCCATCCTACTCCTCTCCATTTGCACTCATCATCCTTCTTCAAGGTCAAGATGTTTTGCCTATTTTTCCATATTAAATCCACAGTCCTTTGTGTCAAGGGGAATTAAAAATGCCATTTTCTTTTTTCATTATCCAGAGCCTGAATATATAATTCCATGGCCAGAGGAGGAAAGATTGAACTGCAAATGTAAAAGGATTGGCCTTCAAGTCAGAACACCTGTTAAGTCAGCTCTGGGGAGCCCTGGGAGTTACCTGATTCAACCCCAATAGCTATTTCAAAGCAGAGAAGGAGAGGGGAATAGGTCAAGCAACAGGAAGTACCTTGCCTAAAGTTTCCCAGGTCAGAACTACAGTTCAGCTTCTTATGGGCTGGAAAGGAGTGGCTCTGGGGCCTCCCTGGAAGCTGAGGTAGGGTTGGGTGGGGGGAATGTCCAATCCTTCCAAAGATTAGTTCAGTTGACTCAACCCTCTACTCCCTTTTACTTACAATCTCAAAACCCACTCTGGCCCCTCAACTTTTCATATCTTTCACCTGCCCCCACCCCCATGCTGGCATGAAGACACCAGCATGTGCCTGAAATGAGAGTGCAGGACAGGAGGCAAAGCTAGCCCTGGAGCCCCAGGGAGACTTGCCAATGTCCATATCCTATTCCCTTCAGTCCTGGCCCATCCTAGGGGCCTCTCTCCAACATTTCCCAGCTATGTTTTGAGCTTCTGCTAGAATAATACAGTTCCTGGACCCAGAAAAGGGGAAAGAAAGCTAGAGGTCCTCACCTTTGCTCCCATGACTGCGATCTCTGCTGTGGGCCAGGCATAGTTGGTGTCACCACAAAGGTGCTTGGAGCTCATGACATCATAGGCACCTCCATAGGCCTAGAACAGACCCAAATACTAAATGCTAGAGCCTGAGACAACCACATCATTTCCCTGAAAGACCTCAAGAAGGCAGGTGAAATGGGGACAAAGAACAAGAATAACCCTGCTAGGCTCCTAAAGGCCCAAGGTCTGTGAGAGCTTTCACAGCTTCTGTTCGTTGTTTTGCCCGGCTTTTTCCCACTGCTGCTTTCAAGTTCCCTTGTGTTGAAAGACCACAGACATCACTGCAGGCCATGTCTGCAGGGCTGGAAACACTGTCCTCAAAAGATCATTTTAAGGATAAACAAGGAGTACTCCTCCTTCCAGCCCTGGAGAAACTCCTGGCCAGGCCTCCCACCACAGCTGTGCTATGGGGGAGCAAGTAGGCTCAGAGCCTCCAACATGAGGGCCTCACCTTCCTGGTGATGACTGTGACTTTGGGCACAGTTGCCTCGGCAAATGCGTAGAGAAGCTTGGCGCCATGCCGGATGATGCCCCCGTACTCCTGTGCTGTGCCTAGGCATAAAGAAGAGTTACTAGATACCCGTGAGAGTCCTCACAAGGTTTGTCTGCCACTCTCAGCTGGGAGGTCTTCCCCACCTCCAGACAGGGCCATCCCTCACACAGCCCTGCCTTCTGGACACCTAGAATATGGAGAAGTCACAAGCCCTTAGGGAATTTTACAAAAAGATCCCCAAATAAAGCAGGTGCCTTACTGGGCAAAACCACCTCTCCTGGCCCCCCCCCTCTGTCAACCACTTACCAGGCAGAAAGCCAGGGACATCAACAAAAGTGATGAGTGGAATATTGAATGCATCACAGAATCTGACAAAACGAGCCCCTTTCACAGATGAATTAATATCCAAGCATCCTAGAAAGAGAGAGATTATCTGTGCTGAGCTTCTGGGCAATTCCCAGTTCCACTCACAATGGGAATATGTCTTCAGCAACCATCCAAAGCTGGTTTCTATGGAGGCTCCAGTTTCTTCCTGTCAGAATGATAATAGGGAACCCTCACGACCCAGGAAAAATAGGGAAGATGAAGAACCCACCTGGCACTGGCCAAAGAGGGCTCAGGAGTAGCCTCACCCCACATGCAATAATATATAATGACCAACTGGGGTCTCATCCCAAGAATTCAAGATTGATTTTACCATGTGAAAACCAATGAAATTATTAAAGGAAAAAAACTATATGACCATCTTAATAGATATACAAAAACCACCTGATAAAATTCAATATCCATTCATGATTAAAAATAAACAAGGAATAGAATGAAACTTCTGTAATCTCATAAAGAGTATCTACAAATAAACTTATATGTCATGCACCAGAAGATTATTATTAAAATATCCATTCTCCCTTCAAACCGACCTATACCAATGCTGCCCAAAAGAACTTTCTGTGATGATGGAAGATGTTCTCTGACTGTGATGTTTGAAATAGTAGCTGCTAGTCGTTTGTGGCTACTGTCCCGAATAGCTAGGACTAAAAGCCTAGCTATGTGGGACCACCAAAGATTAATTAGCCTGGATTTTTTTTTTTTTTAAGAGATGGGACCTTGCACTCCTTGCCTCAAGCGATCTTTCTACCTCAGCCTCCCAAAGTGCTGGGATGAGGATGATAGGCACGGAACACCACACCTGGACTAAAAGCTGAATTATTGAGTACTTTAAATATGGCTAGTGTAATTAAGGAACCAAATTTTTAATTGTATGTCATTACAAATATTTATTTATAATATTTTAATTATTTTAGTTATAAAGTTTAATAGTTAGCATACTGGGCAGCACAGATCTACACTTTCATGAAATTCCAATCCAAACTGTACGTGGTTCTTTGGTCGGAATTGGCAAGTAGAGTCCAAAATTCATATGGTATTAAAAAGAAGACAGAATAACCAAAACAGTATTCAAAAAAGAAAAAAAGAACAAATTTGGAGGACTTACACTAGCTGACTCCAAGACTTATAAGCCAGAGGCAGTGGCACACACCTGTAATCCCACCTACTCAGGAGGCTAAGGCAGAGGGATTGCTTGAGCCCAGGAGTTCAAGACCAGCTGGGCAACATAGCGAGACCCTGTCTCAGAAAGAAAAAAAAAAAAGGATATAAAGCAGGGTTTCTCAACCTTGCCACTATGGATATTTTGGTCTAGATAATTCTTTGTTGTAGAAAGTTGTCCTGTACATATAAGGACCTGCAGCTCTAATTCCTTGGTTCACCTCCATGAAGGAGAAAGCTTGGTTATGAACATGGAATCCTTAAATCTTAGAAGTAGCACTCTGTCCTCTGCCTACTAGATGCCAGTAGCATGCCCCTAGCCCCATCTGTGACAACCAAAACTGTTTCCAACATTGCTAAATAGCACCAGGACATCAATATTGCCCCAGATTGAGAACCATAATGCTACAGTAATCAAGACAATATGGCAGAAACATAAAAAGTAGACAAAAACAATAATGAAACAGGTTAGACTATGAAGAAACAGACGTACACAACTGATTTGACAAGGCACCAAAACAATTCAATGTGGAAAGGAAGTCTTTTTAACAAATAGGAACAACTAGATACCTGTATGAAAAAAAAATGAAAGTGGGCCAGGCATGGTGGCTCACACCTGTAATCCTAGCACTCTGGGAGGCTGAGGCGGGCAGATCGCTCAAGGTCAGGAGTTCAAAACCAGCCTGAGCAAGAGCGAGACCCCATCTCTACTATAAATAGAAAGAAATTTAATTGGCCAACTAAAAATATATAGAAAAAGTTAGCCGGGCATGGTGGCGCATGCCTGTAAGTCCCAGCCACTTGGAAGGCTGAGGCAGAAGGATTGCTTGAGCCCAGGAGTTTGAGGTTGCTGTGAGCTAGGCTGACGCCACAGCACTCACTCTAGCCCAGGCAACACAGTGAGACTCTGTCTCTAAAAAAGAAAAAAAAAAAAATGAAAGTCAATTCCTGTCTCACTCTACACATAAAAATTAATTCAAAATGGAATCACAGACCTAAACATAAAAGACCTAAACATCACAGACCTATAAAGCTCCTGGAAGATAACATAGTAGCACTATCTTTGTAACTTTATAGTAGGCAAAGATTTCATGGACAGGACACAAAAGCCTCTAATTATAAATGAAGCACTGATCAAATTTTTAAAATTCTGTACATCAAAAGACACCATTAAGAAAATAAACAGTCAAATCACAGTCTAGGAAAACAATTTTGCAGTACAAATACCTAACAAAGGACTGTGCATCCAGAATATATAAAGAACCCTAGAAATCAACAAAAAAAAAAAACTAAAAAATTAAAAAAAAGGCAAAACTTCCCTTAGAATATATTTTCTGAGTTTCTTGTTTTGGATGGCAATTACCAGGGTGTATATATTTTGTCAAACTGTCAAAACCCATCAAAATGTGCACGTAAGATCTGTGCATTTTATGGTGTGTAAACTATAACAAAATGCATTTTCAACGTGTGTAAATTCCTAACTTTAAACAGTTTTTCTAAACAACAAAATTATGGAGTAGGCAGCTCCAAGCTCCCATCCCCCAATACAAATGTTGAAAAAAAAAAGTAGAAACTGTGAGTCAAAATTTTGTCAAAACTCTAGAAAACAGGCAGAGGTTTACAATAACCAAGTAAATGCTGAATCAAAAAAGGGAAACTTAAGAATAGTAGGAAAGCTTTGTGGCTTTTTAATTATACTTGTCCCATATTTTCCCTGGTTCTGGAGGAAGCAGAACAGATCTCATTCACAAATTATTGTGCAAGTCTGCTCTACCCTGTCTGGGGGATACCTGAAAGACTGATGCAAGGCATGAGTCTCTGTTCTGCCTAACTTGGAACTTATCCAGACCAGAAATGTAGGCATTGCCCAAAAACATGGCAAGGCAGAAGAACAACCCAAAGACATCTGAGGCAAAAGATTATTGTTGAGACCACATAAGGCCTGAAAGAAAAAGCCAAGTAGAGAGTTTTTTGGGAAATTAGTGTATTCAAAAACATCTGTGTATAAAGGGGAATTCAGAAAAAAACACATATGCCTAAGACCAGATACATGACCAAAAGAGATCTAAGAAGGGGAAATTAGAAAATACCTTGAGATGAATGAAAACACATTATTACAAAAGACTTGGGAAAACCTTAAGCTTTAACCATAGGCTGATCCCAACACTTACTTGAACTCTGGCTAAGCATCAAAGGATAGCTCCAACAAAGAGCCAATTTCGAGACTAGGAGTTTCCTTGTTTGTTTCTTTCTTTTAGCTCCTGGTCATGTTCAAGAAAATTTCTGTCAAAAACACAAGCTAAGGAACAAAGACTTCAGTGACCACACATGACAAGAAATACAGTCTCGGGGCCGGGCGCAGTAGCTCACACCTGTAATGCTAGCACTCTAGGAGACCGAGGCAGGAGGATCGCTCAAGGTCAGGAGTTTGAAACCAGCCTGAGCAAGAGCGAGACCCCGTCTCTACTAAAAATAGAAACAAATTAATCGGCCAACTACAAAAAATATATATATAAAAAAAAAAATTAGCCGGGCATGGTGGTGCATGCTTGTAGTCCCAGCTACTCGGGGGGCTGAGGCACAAGGATTGCTTGAGCCTAGGAGTGTGAGGTTGCTGTGAGCTAGGCTTACGCCACAGCACTCTAGCCCAGGCAACACAGTGAGACTCTGTCTCAAAAAAAAAAAAAGAAAAAAAGAAATACAGTCTCGGGAAAAATAGTTGAGAAAAGACACTAGACAAAAGGACTACAACAACATTCAACAATCACAAAAATGACAAATCCTGGGAAAGGGGGAAAATATCATGTTAATATCACCACATTATGGTATTCAAATGTCCAGTTTTCAAAAACAGTAACAAAAAAAAATCACAAGGCATAAAATGAAAAAGTATGCTTATTCAAATGAACAAAGTAAATTGACAGTAACTGTCCCTAAGAAAGTACAGACATGGAACTGACTAGATAAAAACTTTAAACCAACAGTATTAAATACATTTAAAGAGGTAAAGGAAAACATAAGACAAAGAACTAAAGAAAATCAGGGAAAGAATGCATGAACAGGCCAGGCACGGTGGCTCAAGCCTGTAATCCTAGCACTCTGGGAAGACAAGGAGGGTGGATTGCTCGAGGTCAGGAGTTTGAGACCAGCTTGAGCACGAGCAAGACCCCCGTCTCTACCTCTACTAAAAATAGAAAGAAATTAGTGCGACAACT
The DNA here is from genome assembly GCA_963574885.1 of Lepilemur ruficaudatus. Taxonomy (NCBI): domain Eukaryota; kingdom Metazoa; phylum Chordata; class Mammalia; order Primates; family Lepilemuridae; genus Lepilemur; species Lepilemur ruficaudatus. Next base: position 95 of record CAUYRT010086575.1, on the reverse strand, counting down.
AAAAATATATAGAAAAAATTAGCTGGGCATGGTGGCACATGCCTGTAGTCCCAGCTACTTGGGAGGCTGAGGCAGGAGGATCACTTGAGCCCAGG
>CAUYRT010086574.1:0-17885 GCA_963574885.1 Lepilemur ruficaudatus | reverse complement strand
AAAAAGTTCCTTTGTATACAAAAGTTCTTAGAAAAGTTGTAAACTTTTATAAAAATAGACAAATGAGCAAGGCGAGTAAGTAGCTCCTGTGGCCAGGCTGCGCTCTCTTCGACTCAGCAGCGTCCCCCACCGCTGTCGCTGTCGCCGCGGCTGTTGCCGTGGGCGCAGGGGCTGTGAACGCGGCGGTGGGCGGGCGGCGCCACCAGGTGAGACTGGCCGCGGAGGCGCTGAGCTGCGGGCTGGGCAGCGGCGCAGGGCGCGGAGTCCGGGGGACTGCTTGGGTCGCGCGCGGCCATGGGCGCGGCCACGGGCGGGTAGGTGGGTGGGGGCCGGAGGGGCGGGGAGGGGCACTCGGCGGCTCCCGGTGCCGCCGCCCGTCACCGCCTCTGCTCCCCGCGCGCCCGCAGCCGCGCTCGCTCTCTCGGGCCGGGGAACTGCCGGCGGCCGCCGCGCGCTCCTTACTTATAACTTTGGGCTACCCCGGTCCCCCCCGCCTTCTCCCCGCTGCGCGCCGGGGCCCGCCGCCAGGCCCCGCCCCTCCCTTTCTTCTCCCCGCCCTCCCGCGCGTTGCCCTGGCAGCTAAATAAACAAACTGGGCGCACGTGGGGGCGGGGCGCGGGAGGGGCCGGGCCGTGACGCCAGCCCGGCAGCTGGCGAGCTGGAGCCGCGCTGACGCCGCCGGCGGTCGTGACGGCGGCGGTGTCCGCCCCAGCGCTGGCGCGGGGAATGGGGCGCTGGTTGGGCCGCCGCGCGACTAGGGATGTCCGCGCCGCCATTGCCGGTTCCCTGGGTTCGAAGCCCGAGGCGGAGAAGGCCGGTGGGGGAGCAGGGGGACGGTCACGCGCCCCCGCCCCTGCTCCCATACGCGCTCGCCTTGCTGTCTGCGTGCTAGAGGACAGCGCGATTATCCGCGTGACTCAGCCAGCTCTCCTTCCCCCACTACGCACGCAGGAGCCCGGCTCCCGCCCCGCAGCGCCTGTGCGGGCGCTTGGCCTGGCGGCGCACGGTTCCTCTCGGGGCCACCGGCCGCGGTGAGGGTGGCGGTAGGGGCGGGGATGGGGGTGGGGAGGAGGTGGGTGCCCCGCATTGGGTGGCGGCACTGGGAACCGCCGGGGAAGGCTGGAGGGTTGTTCCGCGCCTGGAGCAGGCGGGCAGAGGCCGGGATGGAGATCGGAGTTATGGTTTTGATATTTAGAGGAGTGAAAGGGCTGAATATCGGAGGGATGGGGGAGAGAAGAGGGACTGCGAGGCGCGGAGACACCTTTCAACTAGATCATCTCAAAGCACGTTACAAGCCACGCACTCTCCTCTCCACTTTATGGATGAGAAAACTGAGTCATAAAGAGGTGAAATGGCTAGTAAAGGTCAAACGACAGCTCGCCTCCTTCGGCTCCGGCAGGGTCGAGCCCACCGAAAGGGACGTAGCCGGGAAGTGGCCGGGTGCCAGGAAGTGCAGCGCTGAGGGGGGATCCCAGTTACCGGAAAGTGCACACGGGGCCCGCGGTAGCCGGCCTTGCCCACCGGGGAGAGAAAAGGGAAAGGCGATCAGGATTTCAGTCTTACAGCGCTGCCCCCCTCCTCCCCCTTAGTCTGTGATCAGTAATTTTCCAGCCGGGAAATGTTTTCGCCCTCATCTTCTATGCAAACAGTACTTTTTTTTTTTTTTTAACGTGAGTGTGGTGTTCGGTATCACTTGCTGAACGTGGGCTGGCGAGGTGTTTACTTTGGATTGGGGCGCGCCGCGCCTGCCTCCGCCCGCGCCCTCCGAGGAGCCCCCTCTCCGGCAAACGCTGCCTTACCCGGCCGGTGTCAGCCAAGGGAAGAAAAGGGAGGAGAGGGCCTGGGAAAGGGGGTCGAAGTTCCAGCCCCGGCCAGGGTGTGCCCTCCCCCCTCACTGAGTTCTTGTACTTTTTGCCGTAGTCACCTGTTTGAATCCTGTGATCCTGGTACTAAGGTTTCCTCAGAATATTCGTTATCCCTGATTTTCCACTCCTCACCCACCTACCACAGGAGCATTCTTGGAATGCATGCCGCCGGAATGAATCGACTCGGCCCTCCTGCTATCGCTTGGAATCCCTCTAAGGTGCAGAGGGCTGGGCGCCTTTGAGTATATGACTTCCATCCTCTTGCTGGGCTCTGCCAAGGACTGCCAGGGCCGGCAGCTGAGGGGAGGGGCATCCTTTGGCAGGGAAAACGAACCTCCGCTGGCCTCCAGGGGTTCAACCCCACCCCTATAGGACCAGGCAGTTTAATTCTTTGAAAATATTGCCCCTTTCAAACGGAGGAACCAAGAAAGGGAGACACCTGCTGCTTCCTCCCCCCCACCCCTTTCACTGTGTTGGCAAAAACTTATGGGATGCCGGGATTTGAGGGTCTTTTCATTAAGACCAGAGTCCCTAAACCCTGATGAACTTGCATGAGCGCTGGACTGGCAGCCTGTCTCCTTGGGATGTAAACATGTAGGTTGGGACTCATCGCAGCCAGTTTACCAGATTATTTCTGCTTAAATTTTAGTTATCTAAGGCATTAGCCCTATTCCCCCTCAAAAAGACTAACTGGAACCACCACACTGAGAAAGCAGTATTGCACAGATGAATTGGAAAGACGCTATTATTATGTCATATAATCAAGACAAGATTCTGAAAAGAAAAAAAAAAAAAAGAACTTGTCGTTTCCAAACAGCCTTCTCAAGGGTAAAAGCCGGTGCCTCTTCGTGGCAGGCAGCTATCTGGTTATTCCTCTGATTGCATCATAAAGGGAAATCTCTATGTTCAACAGATGTCTAAGAGGCAAGGAACTTCAGGTTCACAAATCATCTCCTTTCAAGGCAGGTGCCCGGTGTGACAACAGGGTTATGACCCTCCCTCTCTTCAGAACAGGTAGGGCCAGAAGAGTTAAATCCCTGCCCTGTATAATTTATAAACATGAGGCTGAGTAAACCTTTGATGACTAAATTGCACTCTAAAATAATAATAATAGAAGACACCCTTTAAAGAAGAATTAAATACTTACTGGTGACTTTATTTCAGTGAACTGATATTACAAGTTTTGTGGAATGGAAGTTAATTATTAATGCTCTTGGAGTTATAAAATAATTTTTTTTCCAGCACAAACTGCATTAGTCGGCGGAAGATGTGACGCACACCATTAGCACTCGGGGATTCGTGTGGATCCACGGAGAAGTGAGGACTGAAGAGGCTGCATCCGGGTTTCAAGTGAAAGACTCTGCACCCATAACTGGGCGTGGGGTCTGGACCCACAGAGCGCCTCGGAGAGCGTGACTGCACCCTGGCCTGGGTGTCCGTGCGTAACTGCCACGGGACTCAGAAAAAGATGCTCTTTAAGAAGGTGGAAGGAAGAGATGATTTTAAATACCCACATTGCTTTGAAATGACATCCGTACTAATGAATAACTGTGAGACGGGCTTGCAGCTTTCCTAAGGAGGTGGCGAAGCTTTTCTTAGCTTCCACTCCCATCTCCTGTGACCGCCAGCTTCTTTTTAACCTCAATCCTGCGTAGAGGTTTGGAAAGTCGGCTTTGACACTAACTTCCCTAATCTGGCTCTGCTGCTTTCTAGCTGGGCAAGTTACTGACTTGACTTTGCGTGTTTCCTCTTCTGTAAAATGGGGATATTAATAGTGCCCACTTCTTAGAGTGATGAGTAGCAAATTAGATCATCTAAGTAAAGTATTTAGCTCAGGACTCAATACTCAATACAGGATAGCTGTTAGTATCACCAGTGTTCCCCAGGGCACCATAAACTTGATGAGGGCAGGGCTATTGTTTTGTTCACTGCTATAGCGCCAGGTCCTAGTATAGTGTCTGCCTAGCACATGGTAATCCTCTATATGGGTTTTTTTTTTTTTTTTGAGACAGAGTCTCACTCTGTTGCCTGGGCTAGAGTGCCGTGGCGTCAGCCTAGCTCACAGCAACCTCAAACTCCTGGACTGAAGGGATCCTTCTGCCTCAGCCTCCCGAGTAGCTGGAATCACAGGCATGCGCCACCATACCCGGCTAATTTTTTCTATATATATTTAGTTGGCCAGTTAATTTGTTTCTATTATTAGTAGAGATGGGGTCTCGCTCTTGCTCAGGCTGGTTTTGAACTCCTGACCTTGAGCAATCCGCCTGCCTCGGCCTCCTAGAGTGCTAGGATTACAGGCGTGAGCCACTGCGCCTGGCCCTGGGTTTGTTGAATGAATGAATGATGTACTATTCCTTTTCGAACAGTCCATTAGCAGGGAGTTGGTCTTTCAACCCTCAACTATATGCTCATTAATACCCTTTTTTATCAAGAACCTCAGTCCACCCAGACTCTTATCATAATTCCTCATTCTTACCCAGCTTCCTAAACTAGAAACCTAGATTTTCTGCAACTCCTCATTTTCTTTGACCTGAGCATCCAGGCATCCAGAGTTCATCCATTTCCGTTGTTAAGTATCTCCACCATCTCTTTCCTGCTCCCGTGCTGCTTTGGTGCAAGCCCTCCTCATTGATAGCTGTTAACTGTGGCACAGCCTCCAAACTGTCCTCCTCCCTCTCCCCGAGGCCCCACTGGAATTTCCCTGCTAGATCAAGTCCCTTTTGCTCACACGCTTGCACCGCCGTTCTCCTTCTGCTCACCCCTGCACCAGCCAGTCTTGCAATAGCTGCCCTTTGCCTAGGGGAGCGAGACCAAACTGTTTACCCTGATGGACCAAATTCTTCCTGCTCTGGCCCTAGACAGACTTTCCAGAAGCATCTCTAGAGACTGACCTCACCCTCGCTAAACTCTTAACTAGATGTTCTCTCAAGTCCCTGAATACATGATGTGTATTTCATCAGCTGTTTTTCCTGTCTGAAATGCCCTTTCTCCCCTCAGGGCCCTCTAGGACCCAAGCTCCAAAGTCCTTCTTAATTGTCCCTTGGTTTTTAACTCCCCTTTTTGGTTAGTCCTCGTTTCTTTGAATCACTAACAAAGCAGTGAGGTGGCTCTGCTATGACATTTATGCGGTGGGCTTCGGTGATCTGCAGGCCTAATGCCCGTGACCATTCATTGTATTAATAGAATGAATGAAGTGAGCAAAATGGACCTGGCAAAAACTACTCATCGCGTGGGGTGAGGAGTCGGGGGACCCTGTCCTTGACTCAGCAACAACATTCCTGTCTAGCTGAGAGTTCACTGACCTGGTGCTTCGTTTTCCATGCCTTCTCTTCCTCCACCACTTCGTCTCTTTCTTTGAAAAGTTCTATGAAAGACACAGAAAATGAAATCCTTCACAAAATAAAGTCTGTCCTCGCAAAACAGTTGGACGAAGTGAGAGAAGAGCACTGGCCAAGGCGTTGTAATAGAACAAAGTTTAAAAACACAAACAAAAATACCAAAACTAAAACCAAAACCAAATGGAGAAAGAGGACACTCTTTTCTGTAGCCAAATTTATTGCCTTTCAAAACCCAAGCCTTGGATATTGAAGTTTTTAGAGCAGAAAATGAATCACAGACATTTAAAAATCAAACTCTCAGAAACTTAATTAAAATCTTTTTCGTGAACCCTTAGGTTTGATCACCTCATTTACATTCTTAGCCCCCAAAACTTAGGCCCAATACATCCTTTCAGCTATTTAAGAGGAAAATCTAAAATGAATGGGATTACCTGGAAGACCTTTGAAGTATTCTGACAGCAAGATGTTAAATTTGGCTTCCCAGTGTCCTCAGCTTGTTCCAAAATATTAAAGATACACAAAAAACTCTTTTTAGGTTGCTTATTTTTAAATGTCTGTTGAAGTAGAGACTCATATCTTTTAAGAGTAAGGTACATGCAGTAATATTTCTCTTAATTAGGGGCTGGCATTTACCATCTTAATCTAGCGTGACTCCAATACTATATGAATTTGAAACACATTTATAAGTAAATGAGGGGCCTGATGAGTGGCTCATGCCTGTAATCCTAGCACTCTGGGAGGCCAAGGCAAGAGGATCATTTGAGCTCAGGAGTTCGAGACCAGCCTGAGCAAGAGCGAGACCCTGTCTCTACTAAAAATAGAAAGAAATTAGCTAGACAACTAAAAATATATAGAAAAAAATTAGCCGGGCATGGTGGCACATGCCTGTAGTCCTAGCTACTCAGGAGGCTGAGGCAGGAGGATCACTTGAGCCCAGGAGTTTGAGGTTGCTGTAAGCTACGCTGACGCCACGGCACTGTAGCCTGGGCAACAGAGTGAAACTCTGTCTCAAAAAAAAAAAAAAAAGTAAATGAACTAGCACATTTCAAAATATTTAAATGTATTTAAATTTAAATGAAAAAAAAGTAAAAGTATTTAAATGAACTAGCAAAGTAGGCAAGTTGGCAGAGAAAACCTGTTGTTGGAATTTTCTTCTTGACTTGGCCCACCAAGTTTTGTCTGTTTCCCCAGGGGAAGAATAAGAGGCTCTCCAAGATTCTACTTCCTTTATTTAAAAGCCTCAGAGCCTCAGATTCTTAGACTAAAACAATGTCATCCTTCTGAAGAAAATGGTCCTCTGATTTAGATTGGATTGAAGGTCACATGTTTGGGTTATGGAAAGTATAGGAATGTTGATAGTAAGAAAATGAATGCTTCACACCCTGAGAAATGTAAACAAGAAACAAATAACTCTGTGTTTAATTTTCTTCTCAGTTTGTGGGCCAGACAAGACGGTAGGTTATTTTTGCCAATTTGACATTATGTATTTTGAGCCAGGGAAATGATTTTTTTTTTTTAAATTAACAATGCGCTTGATTACCCTGTGGTTGACTCTTTTTCCACTAACATTGCATTTGTTAATCAATGTTAATGTCTTGGCTAGTGGGAGAGGGCTGGGGGAAGAGCTAGTGCCGATGTAAAAAAAAAAAAAAAAAAAAAAAAAAAAAAAGCCAAACTAATTTTATGGCAGCACCTGAATATCTATTTACTGTTTGATGCCTTGTTTCAAACTGGAATCTAAACACAAGCTCCTCTTATATCCAGGGATGACCAGAAGCTTTCTGGAGGAGGAAGCCCCTGGAATAGTTACCTAATCTTAGAGGAATTCCCAGCATTATAATAGATATTCAAAAAGGTGAATCTATTCAAAGAGTGAACTCTCTGTTGTCAGTTATTGATGAATTTTTCTGGTTGCCAAATTTACCCAACAAAGCTCTCAGAGTGAAGTATTGAGTTTCAAATGTTCTGATGTTTCATTCAACAAACTCAATTTTCCATTAAAAAGGAAACTCATGTGGGCTTCTTTAAAGATATGACAGTATCTTTGTTCTTTTTGAGTGCAGATGACAGTGTCGTTGTCTGAGTTTAATTCTTTGAGTATTCTTGCTATCAGTCAATTAAGGAAGACACCTGACAGAGTTCTCTGGGTTATGGGAAGTCAAGGGATGGCAGGGAATAAAAGTAGTGCCCAGACTTTAGAGGGGGATAGGTAGACTCTACCACACAAGGATTCAAGGCCCTATATGGCATTTTACTAGCCAGGTGACCTTGGACAAGCTGTATCATCTAGTTGCACTCTACTTTCCTTTTCCGTAAAATGGGTCTATGAATGCATCTGCTTCACAAGGCTGTTGTGAGAATTAAGTGAGATATTGGATACGAAAGTTACCATTAATGTTAGTTTCCTCCCTCTACCAATGAAATCTGACATAGTCAATCCCCCTTCGATAACTTGAAATTGGTTCTGCGGTACGCAACACTGGGAGATGATGCAGTATTTTGGTTTGAAGACAGAGATGTTTTGTCACAGTATTTTCTTGTTCCTAAATATTCCAGCATCACTACATATGTAACAGCCAAGGAGCAGGCACATGTAAAATCTCACAAACACTGTTCAAGTAGGCTGGATAAATTAATTTGGGAATCTGACTTTCTGGGTTTACATCATGGTTTGCAAAGGCTTTTTTTTTTTTGGCTGTGTCAAATCCAGAAAGACCTTGACCTTGACCTTCCATGAGCCAGTCAAGAGTTAGATTGGGCCCCCTGCGGTGGCTCACGCCTGTAATCCTAGCACTCTGGGGGCCAAGGCGGGTGGATCGCTCAAGGTCAGGAGTTCGAAACCAGCCTGAGCAAGAGCGAGACCTCATCTCTACTAAAAATAGAAACAAATTAATTGGACAGCTAAAAATATATAGAAAAAATTAGCCGGGCATGGTGGCGCATGCCTGTAGTCCCAGCTACTCGGGAAGCTGAGGCAGGAGGATCGCTTGAGCCCAGGAGTTTGAGGTTGTTGTGAGCTAGGCTGACGCTGCAGCACTCTAGCCCGGGCAACAGAGTGAGACTCTGTCTCAAAAAAAAAAAAAAAAAAAAAAAAAAGAACGGGTAGCTCTAGAAACCACATTTGTATGTGGAGGGCTGGTGGTTTTCCCCTTTGGCTTATTTCTCTGGCCAAATTCTTGAAGTCTCAGTCATAAGTTAATTATTAGAAATAACGTCATAGAATGTGAGACCTGGGTGGAACTGTAAAGATCATCTAATGAACAATCCCTTCCATATAGTTATTGATAGAGCTGAGACTCAGGCTGCCTAAGAAATAGACCAGTATTATCCCCCAACAACCCTACCAGTCCATCCCATCATAAAACCAGGGTCTTTCCATCCCAAATGTTATTCTCCTAAAAGCAACTTCGTCCCTTCAAATTAGCTGGCAAAAAGGAGAAAGCCTATCATATAGCCAACCACTTATAAAATTAAGGTAGCCTGCAGCTAAAGAAGAGGTTTTTCTTTTTTTTTTTTAGATAGAGTCTCACTCTGTTACCCATGCTAGAGTGCCATGACGTCAGCCTAGCTCACAGCAACCTCAACCTCCTGGGATCTAGCAATCCTTCTGCCGCAGCCTCCTGAGTAGCTGGGACTACAGGCATGCGCCACCATGCCTGGCTAATTTTTTCTATATGTTTATAGTTGCCCAGCTAATTTTCTTTCTATTTTTGTTAGAGATGGGGTCTCACTCTTGCTCAGGCTGGTCTCGAACTCCTGAGGTCAAATGATCCTCCTGCCTCGGCCTCCCAGAGTGCTAGGATTACAGGCGTGAGCCACCATGCCCAGCCCTCATTGTGGTTTTGATTTACATTTCCCTGATGGCAAATGACACCGAGCACCTTTTCATGTGCTTATTGCTTTGCCCATTTGAAAACTATGTTATCTTTTTGTTTTTAATTTGTAAAAGTTCTTTATATATTCTGGATATAAGGCTCTTATCAGCTATGATTTGTAAATATTTTCTCCCAATCTATGGATTGACTATTCACTTTCCTGATAGTATTGTTTCTGATAAATAGGTATTCTTTCTCTTTGGATGTTTGATAGAATTCACCAGTGAAGTCATCTATGCCTGGGCTTTTCTTTGTGAGAAGTTTTTAAATTTACTAATTTAATCTCTTATTACGGGTCTACAATGACTTTCTCTTACTTCTTGTGTCAGTTTTGAAAATTTTTGTCTTTCCAGGAATTTGTCTATTTCATCTAGGCTATCTAATTTGTTGGCATACTGTTGTTCACAGTCCCTTATAATCCTATCCTTTTTCAAGACTGGTAGTGATAGCCCCTCTTTTATTCCCAACTTTAGTAATTTGGATTTTTGTCTCTTTTTTCTTGTTAAGGCTACCTAAATGTTTGTCAGTACTTGTTGATCGTTTCAAAGGACCAACTTTTAGTTTCATTGATTTTGTCTATTTTTCCCTCTTCTCTAATTCATCAATTTCCACCCCAATTTTTTATTATTTCCCCCATCTACTAGCTTGGGGTTTAGTTTGCTCTTCTTTTTTTCAGTGTTTTAAAGCAGAAAGCTAGGTTATTGATTTGAGATCTTTCTTCTTCTTTTTTTTAAGTGAGATGGAGTCTCATTATGTTGCTGAGGCTGGTCTTGAACTCCTAGGCTCCAGTAATGATCCTCCCACCTCAGCCTCTTGAGTAGCTGGGACTATAGGCGCCTTTCTTCATTTTTAATATAGGCATTTATAACTATAAAATTTCCTCTAAACACTGCTTTAGCTGCATTCCATAAGTTTTGGTATGTTGTGTCTTTGTTTTTATTCATTCCAAAATATTATATTTTCTAATTTCCCCATGACTTCCTTTTGACTCATTATTTGTGTCGTTTAACTCCTCATATTTGTGAATTTTCCAAATTTCTTTCTGTTATTGATCTCTAATTTCATTTCATTGTGGTTAGAGAATAGACTTTGTATTGTTGCAATCCTTTTAAATTTAATGAGGCATGTTTTACGGCCTAGCCTAGAGAATGTTCCATGTGCACTTGGGAAGAGTATTCTATAGATGTCTGTTAGGTCTAGTTTATAATGTAGCATAGTATATAAGGTATAGACCAATACTTCCTATGAATGTAGATATGAAAATCCTAGGAATTATATTCTTGAAGTTTGCTACATTCCTTGCTGATCTTGTGCCTAGTTGTTCTTGTCATTGTTTAAAGTAGGGTATTAAAGTCTATAAATATTACTGTTGATTTGTGTACTTTTTCATTTCTTTCAGTGTTTGCTTCATATATTTTAGTGCTCTGTTGTTAGGTGTATTTTCAGGCCCTCAGGATCTTTCTGGATTATACAACATCTTCTTGTGTTCTGGCCTCTAGTTTCTCTATACTAAAGTTTGTTCTACATATTACTCTCAGATATATCTTTCTAAAGCATTATTTTGTTGATATAACTGTTTCTCAAAAACCTTAGAAGTCTTTATAACTACTAATAAAATGAAGTTCAAACTTCTTGGATCTTTAACAATACAGTTTTAACTTGCCTTTCTTAGTGAATCTTTTACTATACTCCATCCCAACTGGACCATTTGCCATTCCTTGAATATGTCTACGAAGTTGTAATCTCTGTCTTTGCTCCCACCGTTCCATCTATCTGGAATGCCCGTACTTATCTCTATCAAAACCTTCCCTATTTATTATTTAGGACCTATTCAGCTATCATCTTTTCACTCCAACTGGAAGTGTGCTTTCCTTTCTCTTACTTACTTTTGTATTTCATACTATTCTTAAAGTCCAGATCTTTTCATTCTTTGTATTTGAGAAATCCATGCTTATGTCTTATCTTCCCCTTTAGACAAGGCATTCTTCAAGGGCAGAGCTCATATACTACTTATCTTTCTATTTCTGAAGGTACCTAGTGGATAGCACCTTGTACATAGTAGACATTTAATACAAAGCTGTTAAATTCATGAATATGTCACATTTTTTGAGACGCCAGGTGTTTGAAGAGAAGCATTAACATCGTTAGTCAGCTCAGAGAAAGATTTATTAGCTAGGCCTTTGAGAAGTTTTAGTTACTTACTCTTTCTTTTAACTGCATTACTTCTTTGTCTTTTTGATGCTTCCACTGTCTAAACTTCTCAGCATCCTCTTTCATTTGACGCATTAACTGTACCCGCTGGTTTTTCATCATCTGTAAAAACAAATACCAGTACAAGTATTAGTCATCTGCACTTTATTCTAGGCTGATGTGCAGATGGATAAACTTACCATTAAGAAGATAGAAAAACCAGTTAGGCTGAGAAGACCACCAACAGATTTTCTGATTAGGGTTGTAATACCCCTTGCTATGTTTATACAGGGTTTCCAAGTAGAGAGTACACAAATGAACACTGAAGAAATAAAAGTGTACCTATTAGCTAAATCCAGCCCTAAATTCACTGTATATAGGTGAAATTTCAAGGGACTATCTACTAAGCCTCAAAGACAAATCCACCTAGCAACCAGTATATTCTAAAGGTTTCAGTACAAACCTGTAACCTTTAACCACCAATTTGTAGATTTTACAAATTGTACATTGAATAGCTGAGCATTTTCTCTAGGTGTCTGTCATCTTGCTACTACTTTATGAAATTATGCCACATGATCATAATCATGATCAGAATATTAATATCACCACTAAATATGGAGATGCTTTTGTCTTTTGGTTTTAGAGAATCTAATATTAAACTCTGAATGTCAAAGCAAGGTTTCATTATTCAGATTCTAGATGACTACCAGCATAATGTTCTGCAAAACAGACATATGTGGAGACTCACACACTTCAAATAATTGCCCTGCCTGTTACTTTCTCATCTGAAAACACCTCTGTAGTATAATTCTAAATGGAACCCCTATGTTTAGAAATTCCAATGGGGTAAATCCAAGGCTGAGAATTTATTACCCGTATCTCCTGGTTCAGTTTGGAGACCGTATACTCTGTGGATTCCTTCAGTTTCAGAAGTTTGGACTGTTCATTCAGTTTCTTCTTCAGATCAGCCATTTGACCCTCCAGCTCCTGGAGACGTTTGCGGCGGCGCTCACTCAACCTAAACACAGATGCTGTAAGAGTGAAGACTACCAGCGGCAAAGCCTGACTTCAAAAGACGTAACACTAGACTCCCAGATTGACAACCCTGATATATATAAAATAGGTGACTAGTCACATAGTCATCTTAAAAAAAAGGAATAGCACCCAAACAACCCAAACTGCCTCAATAATAGGTGCTTCATACAAAGAGTAAAACAAATTTTTTTGAGTATGCAACAATGTAACTGCCTCAATATACACTCCTCGCTGTGTCCAAAGGATGGTTCTTTGAAGACATTTCACTTCGCTTTAGCTGTAAGGAATAATTCTGATGATCATAACACAATTTTGAGATATAAAGTAGACATTCAGCATAACTTTTAGGAACATGAGCTTTAGACTCAACAGAGAGATAAAACAGAGTCACTGAGTAAAAAGAAGGAAGAATAGCCAATAAGGGAGAGGTCTGAGGGAGAGTGGGATGTTTTCATTATCTGTCTTGCTTGGTATTATTCTTAACTGATAAGGGATGGCTAGATTGACCTTGAAATCACTAACCTGGACACTAATTCTATCCACAAGCTAATTTACCATCAGTGCAGGGACAAGGAAACAGCTGTTATCTAGTAGACCTGATAATCTTTCAAAAGCCAGCTCAAATGCTAACTTTTTACATAGTCTTCCTTCATCATACCAGCCTGAATTGAGATTTCTTGCCTTTGAACTCTTAACATAATTATTGCCTAAGAAATTTATTTGGCTACTAATCATGTGCTATGTTGTGACATTCTTTTACTGTCATCCTGAGATTTTTTTTCTGAAATAGAGTCTCACTCTGTCACTCAGACTGGAGTGCAGTGGTGCAAACACAGCTCATGCCAACCTCCAACTCTTGGGCTCAAGTGATCCTTCTGTCTCGGCCTGTAGAGTAGCTAGGACTACAGGTGTGTACCATCACACCTGGCTAAATGAGATCTTATTTAAAATCTCAATTACTTAACTTTCCTTGTGTTTAGGTCTCCTCTCCACAACTAGGTTTAAACCCTTTGGGGGCAGTAAGTGAGTCTTCTACTCCTCTACTCCCTCCAAAGCTCCTCACACATGGTAGGGACTTGAAATAACATATATTGACTTTATTCTTACTTAGCTTGGTTGGCATCCTTCTTTGCTGTCTGAAGTTCAAGAACCAATTCTTCCTTTTCTTTTTGCAGATTGATGACATCTAGTTCTAGATTTTTAATGTTATCCTAGAAAGGTAATAGGTCAGAGAAAAAGAAGGCATTACTTGGCACAGGAAGAAAATCACTTCAGCATTCCACATCTCAAAGAACTATGCATTAAATTTTACCACTTCAGTTGCACACTAAAATCATCTGTTCTTAATTTGATGGAGATTGAAGTTAAATAGTAGGAAAAGTTTGGAATCCAAAAGCCTGCATTTGAATCTTGACTGCAACACTTATTATCTATATGTCTTAAGGAAAGACACTTTGTCCCTTTGGTCTTAGTTTCTATGCAGAAAATAGTTAATACAGCAGGCTTGAGAAAGCTGTCCTTAAAAAGGTCTACTTGTAAGGATGGCCCTTGGCTCATGTCTGGCAATTCAGATTTTGGAAGGGTTCCCACCATCCCCTAACTGATGAGTGGGTTACAATGCCTAAATTATATAAACAATATGATTTATCCTGAATTCCTATCTTCTTTCTGGGAGTCTAGAATTTTGGTATGCAGAAGGCAGAGAATAACTACAGGACTGACCCCTGTGACAGCCCTGGACTCCTTGGCTCAGGGGAGCTTCTCTGGCAGACAACATTTCATACAGGCTATAACAATCCACTACTGGAGGAATGAAGTGCTTCCTGTGACTCCACTGGGAGAAAATTCTTGGAACCTGGTTTCCTCCAGACTTTGTCTAAATGCTTTTCTCTTTGCATCCTTTCACTATAATAAAACAACTGAGAGTACAACTATATGTTGAGTCCTGTGAGTCCTCCCAGTGAATCATCGGACTTAGGGGTAGTTTTAGGGACTTCTAAAAGTTTCCCTATCTATGTGAACAATTAACAATAACCCCGACTTCACAGGGTCGCTGGGAAGATCAAATAAGATAGAAGGCAAAGATATTTTGTAAACTGTAAAAAGCTACACAAATATTCTCATATTCAGAACTTTCAAACTTATCTACTCAAGCAACTGCAACTCTGCACACATTTAGGAAACTGACTGAATGAGTGGTTGGCATCCAAGAAGATTATATGCAGGTCCTAGACCAGTATTGGACTGACACAGAGAAGCAGAGGCAAGTTAGGCAGGCTATTTCAGAGAAGCTTTCTAAATAGGCTGGAGCTGTTTTCTAAGCAATGAACTGAGCTACTTCAGTATAACCAACGAAAATCAATCTCATTGCTTTATAGTTACCCTGCATATTTAAAATGGTTAATAACATTTCAGTGTGTGTGTGTGTGTGTATGTATATTCTTTTTCTTTTTTTTTTAAGAGACAGGGTCTTGTACTGTTGCTGAGGCTGGAGTGCAGTGGCACGATCATAGCTCACTGTAACCTTGAACTCCTGGGCTCAAGTGATCCTCTTACGTCAGCCTTGTGAGTAGCTAGGGCTACAGGTGTATGTCACCATACCCAGCTAACTTTTAAAAAAAATTTGTAGAAACAGGGGTCTTGTGATGTTGTCCAGGCTAGTCTTGAACTTCTGGCCTCAAGTGATCCTCCTGCCTCGATCTCCCAAAGTACTAGGATTACAGGCATGAGCCACTGCACCTGGCCTTATAGATTCTTTATATTTATTTTTACTTATAGAAGTAACATGAATATATTCTTATAAAAAGTAATCTAGATAATACATATAAAGGTCAGGTCCCCTTGACTGCCTTAAATTCCATTCCCCTCTCCAGAAGTAGCCACTGTTATCAGGTTGGTGCAGATTTTCCAGACATTTTTCTAGACA
Organism: Lepilemur ruficaudatus; assembly: GCA_963574885.1. Classification (NCBI taxonomy): domain Eukaryota; kingdom Metazoa; phylum Chordata; class Mammalia; order Primates; family Lepilemuridae; genus Lepilemur; species Lepilemur ruficaudatus. The sequence goes on along the minus strand of CAUYRT010086574.1, from coordinate 2,656 downwards.
TTTACATATTTTATATATAGTCATACATCACTTAACAATGGGTTCTGTGAAATGCATTGTTAGACAATTCCATCATTGTGCAAATATCATAGAGCATACTTACACAAACCTAGATGGCACAGCCTACTACACACCTAGGCTATATGGTATAGCCTGTTACCCTAGGCTACAAACCTGTACAGCATGGAACTCTATTGAATACTGTAGGCAACTGGAACACAATGGTAAGTATCTGTGAATCTAGACATATCTAAACATAGAAAAGGCACAAAAAAATACAGTATTCTAATCTTATGGGACCACCATTGTATACGCAGTCTGTGATTGACTGAAATGTTGTCATTTGGTACATGATTGTATATTAAATATATGTATTATATATCATATAATATACATATTATATGTCTAGAATACATGATAAATGTATATAAATAAATGACATATAGTATATATATGTGTGTATACCAATTTAAATGTGTATTAAACATAAATAGAATTATACTCTATGTATATATTATTCTGTAACTTGCCTTTTTTTTTTTTTTTTACTTAACTGGTCTTGGAGATTTCTTTATATCAGTGCATATAAATCTGTCTCATTCTTTTTTATGCCATAATGAAATATTCTTGTACATGCCTTCTATGCACATGTGTAAGGTTTTACAAGGGCAGAGAGAAGTGGAATTACAGAGTCACGAGGGTACACATTTTTTTTTTTCTTGAGACAGAGTCTCACTCTGCTGCCCAGGCTCAAGTGAGTGCCATGGTGTCAGCCTAGCTCACAGCAACCTCAAACTCCTGGGCTAAAGCGATCCTCCTGCCTCAGCCTCCCGAGTAGCTGGGACTACAGGCATGCGCCACCATGCCCGGCTAATTTTTTCTATATATTTTTAGTTGGCCAATTAATCTCTTTCTATTTATAGTAGAGACGGGTCTCGCTCTTGCTCAGGCTGGTTTCGAACTCCTGACCTTGAGCAATCCACCCACCTCGGCCTCCCAGAGTGCTAGGATTACAGGCGTGAGCCACCGCGCCCGGCCCACATTTTCAATCTTAACAGATACTGCCAAATCGTCATCCAAAGTGGCTATTCCAATTTCCACTCTTGTCAGTTATGTATGAGAGTACTTGTTTTCCTGCACTCGTCAACATTTGATATTACCATACGTCAAAATTGTTACCAATCTGATGAGTGAAAAATCGTATCTTTTCATTATATCAGTAATTGTCTCACCAAATCCACAGAGGGAATTATTCAAATTTGATCCCTGGTTTACTACAACTCATGGTAATCTTCATTAATTATAACCTATGTCTCTCCCAGTTTTTCTATGACAATTCTTCACAGTGATAGGAAAAAATACTATTTAGAATTAAAAACTGCCTTTATTTCTTAAAAGAGCGAGGTAGAGATTTACATGTGATTAAAGGTAATGTTTACATTAAACATTTATTTCTTCTCAAATTTTAGGTTTAGGAACTCAAGCATATTTGATTCGAAGGGAAAAGGGACTAGATCCCTTACTATAGCTCTAGCTCTAGCTTATTACTAGCACTTTTTTTTTTTTTTTGGAAACCTTGAAACAATTTATTCAGTTGCTTTATACAAGATTAACAATCTCCACACCACCCCCTAAACACCAACATAGTTGCTGCACAAAAGCCACAGCCCCTCTCACACCTAAGAAACAGCCATGCCCGGTAAGTGCTCAGAGACTTTCACTGCGCCAAGGAAACCCCTGCAGCCCCCAGATGCTGAGCTCGCTCTGCCCCACACCCTGCTGCAGCCTGGCCTGTAGATCTGCCTTGCCATGGCTGTTTAAGTCATTCACTCTTTCATTACCACAAATAAAAACATAAACAAAAATAAATCTCAAACTGCCCATCAAAGAAACATTTCCCTGAGGCAAGAGGCATCACTAGATTCCTAAAAATGAGGGTACTCTGCTCCAGCTGTACACTCCATGGCACATGGGGAGGAAGGAGCACCCAAGGGAGGGAGGGGGTTGGGACTGGCACCCAGGTGTTCACGGGCAGAGAAGCCTGGAGAGTTCCCGCTGCTCAGCCTTCACTGGCGGCCTCTGCTTGGCTTTGAGCTCAGCAATACAAATCTCTTCTTTGGCTCTTTTGCTACTACCTAAGACTACTCTGTAAACAAACTGGAAATCCAAGTTGCAAAAAATATATAAAGGGATAAGGAATCCACCTAACCCAGTGTGAAACAGATTGGTTCTTACGTAAAAAAGGAGTCAGAACAGAGGCTGGGCCAAATAGCTGGCAGAGGTCTCGCTCCCCAGGAAGCTGGGACAGTTACGAGTTACTGAGCATTGTGCCCTGGGAGTCAGGACCCACAAGAGCTGACTGGTTTTCACACAGATACACATGCTAAGGATGCTGTTTACTGTTCTCGACATGTCTGAAATCACTTAGCTGGAACAATCAGTACAGACTTCACAGGAAAAGTGCCCTCAAAATCCCTGTGAAACAGCCACTGGTTGAGTGTGACCAGCCTGGTGATGCGGGAGCTCTGCAGTAACTGTCCCAGTCTGCCTCTGACCTACTCTCCAAGCTCTTCTGTACATCACCCTTAAGTCAATGTGTAATCCCACTGCCTGGAGAACCCCGGGCCTCAAGGCCTATTTCTACACAGCAGACACT